>JBCAUA010803313.1:0-14705 GCA_038406235.1 Peronia verruculata
AGAAAGAAAGAAAGAAAGAAAGAAAGAAAGAAAGAAAGAAAGAAAGAAAGAAAGAAAGAAAGAAAGAAAGAAAAAGTGCAATATCTGGCATTCAACTTGATCCTTTTCTACTCTGATCTCCTTCAAATTCTTCAACTTATTTGATTCAAGAAGCAAATAGAAGACACAATATCTTCCTGAAATATGATGGGGAATCAGTGATTTATTTATGTTGTACTGGACATCTTCGCATTGTAATGAAGAACCGAAGGCTGAAAATCGTATGGTCAGGTGTCTTGTTCATCTTGCTCGTCAGCTCTTCTGAAGACCTGCCATTTTACGCAGCAGTTATCGGGAGCCGCAGATGAGGGAGAGGTAGGAAGAGGTGGGAAGACAACATCACTGGACAGGAGACAACAGAATGGACAGAAAAGAAATTGTTTGAATCGCAAAAGAGCAGCGGACGACACAGAGGGTTCAAGGAGGTTGGGGGCCTCTGCAATATTGTGTGCCCCTAACACTCGGGCAGACATCAATGATTGATGATGGTGAAGGTCAAGGAATGCTTCGTTGACAAACTTACTCGGAGGCGTCCAGCCCTGGAACAATGGCAAACACAATGTTGGAGTTGGGAGTGTTTGGTTCATCACGGTCACTTGCCTGAGGATGGAAGAAGATTGGGATGTGGGTTACACTGAGAGTGTAATGTCTGTACAATGAAAACAGGTAAAAAGTAAGAGATAATATAGATAAGTTAAGGTGAGGTAAGGAAAGATAAGGTAAGGTAAGGTGTAAGGTAAAAGAAGGGAAGGGAAGTGAAGGCAAGGGTGAGGTCAGGTGAGGTGACATAAGGTAAGGTCAAGCAAGGTAAGGTAAAGTATGTAATGTAATGTAATATAATGCAGGGTAAGGTAACACAAGTAAGATAAGGGCATGGTACAGTATGGTAATGTAAGGTAAGATAAAGTGAGGTAATGTAATGTGTGGTAAGGCAAGGCAAGGCAAGACAAGGTAAGGTAAGGTAAAGTAAGTAATGTAATGTGATATAATGTAATGCAGGGTAAAATAACACAAGGTAAGGTAAGATACAGTAAGGTAAGGTAAAGTAAGGTAAAGTAAGGTAATGTAATGTGTGGTAAGGCAAGGCAAAGTAAGGCAAGGAAAGACAAGGTAAGGTAAGGTACGGGAAGGTATAGTAAGGTACAGTATGGTAAGGCAAGGGAAAATCAACCAAGGCAAGACAAAGTAAGGCAAGGCAAGGGTAAGACAAGTTAAGGTAAGGTATGATATGGTAAGGTATAGTTAGGAAGATAAGGTAAGTTAAGGTAAGGTAAAGTTAATAGTCAGGTAAAGTAACTCTATTTGTCCTTAAAGGACATTCCATTCATGGTTGACGAGACACATTATATATTTCAATGGGACCCAAATTTCTCAGAAAGAGAATCAACAGCATAACAAAAGAAAAGTTGAAACAAAAACCCTGAATAAATGAAAGAAATTAAGCCTTCTCCTCCTCCCCTTATTCCCCCCCCCCCCATTTTAAAAAAAAAAACAAAAAAACAAAGAGAGCAAGAGAATTTCAGGCTTACAGTAATGGGAACTCCAATCTGCGCTGGCTGAGGCTGTGTGTTCTCTTCAATCTGGAAAACGTAGCTGTTCTGTCCAAAGACTGGGCTGTTGTCGTTGATGTCGGTGATCCTGACAGTCACCACTGCTGTGTCAGTCTGCTCGACAAAAAAAAAATGCACCAGTTAGCACACACAACATTTAACATCACGGATCACATGTCACTCATCATAATGGTTCGGCCCATGAGGTACACTATGCGGTTTTGAGCAAATGGGGCAGAGAGGTCAAGGACGGGGTCAAATGTTCGAATTTTGGATTTTTGCACCAACCTATTCTTTAAGCATCACTGCATCATGTAAACATACAAAAACATGGAATTAAACTCGAAAATTAGGAAAAAAAAAATCACTTTTAAAAGTGTAGGGTCCATTGCTAAGTAGATATAATGCAAAACTTTGAAAGGAAATTTCTCAGATTCTTGAAGAAAATTATTATATTAGATGTTTCTTTCCCTGTCATAGAAAATAAACTGTAAAATAAAGAAGCTGACAGTAAGGAGTTGTGCAGGTTTTCAACTTTTGGGGTAGGGGGGTCGTGAGCGCGAAAATGCTGGGAACCACTTTTGTAGAAGATGTATGCTCACTGAGGGTTAAGTTAATAGGGTGATAATAATGGAGTGGCTGGATTTAGTGTGAGCCGAAACAAAGGAAACATAGCTAGTGAGGTACTCACGTTGCCCTGAGGATCTCTGACGGTGACTGTCACATTGTATTCTGGGATAATTTCCCTGTCAAACCTCTGGGTATTCGTCAGGTCGGCCCTGCGGGGAAATAAAACTTTTAATATAATCTGGAAAGACTCTATACACCCAATTTGTAATAAAGTGAAAGAAGTGGGCATGTGATGCACAGGCAGATAAAAGAGTATAGAGAACGTTCTAGAAATTCATTTCGTGCCATCAGAGATATGCTCCGTAAGTAGTCATGATGTTTCTCAAGTCTGATGCTGATTGAGATGCGACAAGATGAAATCAAATTCTCGTCAAATTTTGAGGAGATGGAGTTATTAGTATCACTGTGAAGGTTATTCACATAAAAAAAAAAATGAGTTCTACTTCAAACAGAAGCCGAGATATTGGCAATTTAAGATGATGGGTGTGACCCGTTGCTGCAGCTGAATTTAGAAAGAAATTGCCTGATTAATTTTGTTTATCCTTATTAATCCTTATTGGGCCATGCCATTGAATTACAATTTTTGGGCTTTTACTCAGTCCATTTCGGCAAATTCAACTCTGAAATGCATTTTTAGATTAATATAGAAGTGTTTTGTGAAGAAAAAAAAATTCGTTAAAAATTAATTTACTGCAGAAAAACACGATTTCTCCAGTTGCCTCACTTTGACGAGCACCTGATTTCACTGAGTTGCATCTAATTTAGCAAGTAGTCATAATATTTCTCAATTCTGCCATATTCTGATGCTGATATATTTTTGTCTCCATGGATTTGAGGGTGACTGTATCTTACTTGTGTGCTGTGTCTCACCAACTGTGAGGGGAATTTTGTTCTGAGAACAAATAGTTTCAAGTTATTTCTCATCTTATTTCTAAAGTCATATCAATGATGCATTCCTCATGTACTTGTACCTGTTGAGAACAGGTAAATCATACAAGTGATAGAGGCCAATATGGGTGTGTTTCTGTTTGTGTTGGGGTTTAACGGCACATCAGCACGATAATGGCTATATTGTGCCTAAAACGGTGAGTACATAAACACTTTGACAATGGACAACATGTTTAGGAGTCATAAAAAGATATCAAATTATGTATAAAGATTTGGCATTATCAAAAATGTGCAACAATACCAAAGATTGATGTATTCCTGTCAGATGTTAGGTTTTATTTTCAATCTTATACTTTATTACCCTTTGATCTCCTGACAGCTACATTCTGTGATGATTGTTAACACTTTTGTTGTCAGAACAACCTGTCATAACCTGAAGCTGACAACTACATTTTCTGAACTATCTAAAACTAGAAAGACTATTAATAAAGGACATTTTATTATGCTGGGATGAAAGCCAGTATACAAATGGTTCTAAAAATGGTTTGTTCTACTATTCCATGGGTTTTGTAAATTCTTTGTCTTGTTTGGCCCTTGACACATGAAGGGTTAACAATCTGGGATGGATGGATGGAAAAATGAATGAATGAATAAATGGATAGGTGGGTGGGTGGGTGGGTGGATAGATAGATGGTTGGATAGGTGGGTGAGTGGATAGATGGATAGGTGGGTGGGTGGGGGGATGCATAGATCATTGATTGGATGGATGGATGGATGGATGGATGGGTGGATGAACATATGGATGGATGGTTAAATGGATAGATGGCGTGATGGATGAATGGATGGATGGATAGGTGGCTGGGTGTGTCAATGGATGGGTCATTGATTGGATGGATGAATGGATGAATAGGCAGATGAATGCATGGATGGATAATTAAATGGATGGATGGTCGGATGGCTGCATAGATGAACAGATGGATAAATGGAAGGATACCACCTTGTGAGCATCTCTGAGTCTGAAGCAAAAACGAGAACTGAGAGCATAGTATAGCTGTGAGTGAGTTATCCCCTACTCCATGGACTAGAATGAAACTTACCCTGAAAAAGTGAATGGACTGATAGCCACAGTCGGTTGCACACTCTGGACGCTAAAGACCAGAGCTGAATTGTCTGTGTCCGGATCACTGGCCTGAAAGTACGGAAAACGTAGTTACTATGACAACTCTCCTTACACATTATATTCGGACACCCAAATGTTACAAAATCTAAAATTTCCGACTACGTCAATCAATAAGTGTGAAGTAAATAGTATAATTAGTACTGATAGTACTTCTAAAGTGTCCAATTAACTCACTCAATGTCTTTATCACCACTGTGGCAACGACGGGTCCAGCTATGTCTCATTGACGATATCCCCAGAGTGGCGATCGCAACTTCTGATTTTTTTTCTGACTTAATGGACACTACCGTGTAGACAATGTTTACACCTTTGGATTCCTTAGTCATTTCTCTTTAATTTGAGACTGGTTGTAGCTCTTTAGCATTAGAGGGGGTTTTTTGGTGATTTTTTTTCCGGGTCACTCACAAGCGTGACAATGGCTGCGCCCAAATTTAGATCCTTTTTGAAAATTCACAATAAAGAAACTAATAAAGATGAAACAAAGCTGTTTTCTGCAGTACACAGAGAATTTTATAAACAATGAACACAGAAAATTTCATCAGTGTATCTTTTGTAGTTTAGTCACAGTGATTTTTTAGAGATACCATCAAAACGTTGGCAGTGAGGGAATGTCGGCTGAAAAATGATTGACATTGAGTGAGTTAAGATATTTTGGGGGGACGAAACTGAATAAATACATGAATACCATCAAGGCAGTCCTTTATGTGACAGTTCATCATCTAAGTTCACAAGTGCTCTATCAGCGATAAGTTCACAGACAGATTTCGCTCCAATATACAAGGTTTCCTAATAGATTTGTTCCGACCAAGCAAACGGCTGGAAATGCCCATCTTATTTTAGTCGGAGGGTACAAATACTGCAAACTGTTCATTACCACTAACATAGAAAAACATATAAAAATGCACGGGATCAGTGACAATTGTTCTCAGATCTCATGGTGGAGCGGTAGCAAACACCAGTCAGTATTCTATGTTTAGCTGAAGGGTACAAACACTCTGGCTGGGATTTCCAGGTTTTTGCTTAGTCCAATATGAACTATTTAGACTGAGAATGTACTGCAGATACTCTGCTTCAAATACAAGTTTGAAAGGGCGATGTGCGAAAGCAGTAAAATGAAAACAGCTATCTTCAATATCCGCAACTTACCGGCAAGGTAATAAGGACAGAGGAGACAGGCACTCCCTCGCTGATGAAGATGAGGTAGCGATCGGATGTGAAGGCTGGCGACTGGTTCCCCACTGGAGTGATTGTGACGATGACCACTGAATCAGCGCTGGAATCATACAAAGAGGAGATAACCACCAACTTTTCCAGTCAATTATTGATTTCATTTTTGTTCTTGTTAGTTATAGGATATAAACGTCAGTTTTAGTTAATTATTTATTTCACGTTTTTTTCCTTGATCGTTATCGAAAATAAACAGCAATTGTTGTTTTTTTTCATTTACTCTATTTCTTTCTTTCAGTGGGTGGGTGTGTAAAGCAAACTTCCCACTTTCGAAGGCAATCATCTCATTCTTTTTCTGTTGTTTTTGTTTCAATCACATTGAATAAGAGGGCCAGAGTACATGTTTGACCCTTTGAGCACTAAACACCTGAGCATAGAGGGACATTCCCACGATTTAAGCTTACGTTTGATACAGTGACTTTGAATGCTTCTGAGCAGAAATTGTTCCAACTCTGTTCACATATATCTGTCGTATTCTACAGAACAAATCAAAGTGCCATTTATTATTATCAGGAGCATCCCGCACATAAGTTTGAGCTTTACATAAAAAAAAAAACAAAAAAAAAAATTATGTTCTGAGAAAATGTTATGCACCCAGGGCAAATGTCGCAAGTCAGACCGGGTGATTTCGAGTTATGGGTGATTTCAACTATTTTCTGTTTCAGGTTAACAAAGTTTAAATTTTCATTGTGTGGAAACAATAAAATTTTGGTATCTGAATCAAAAAATAGTTTTAAAAAAAAAAAGGGTGCAGGTTAAAATCATCCCATGCAACTTCTGACAAATTTGCTCTGGGCACAAGGCATAAAGTCTCAAAATCAAGCTATGAGCAATGAAGTAAGTGCTGCTGCACTGTATGGACATATGTCGAAGAATCCTCAATTTTTGCATAAGAACAGAATTTCAAAGAGCTAAAAGCAGTGAGACATACCTTAAGGATGGATTTCCGCTGTCTGTGGCAGTCACATAGACAAAGTACACCTCTCCAGCTATTACTGAACCTTGCAGAATAACGGCACCGTCATTTCTGACAATAAACTTGCTGTCCGAGCCAGGGGGAGAAACACTCCTCATCGAATATGTGATCACATCGCCAACGTCATCATCTGTGGCTGCAACCTATGCATGGACATAAATGCAGAATCGTTACTCTCTACAACACAACTTCTGACAGCATTGTTTGTTTTTCGAAATCATATTTATTTCACAAAACGAAGACTTTATTGGTTCAGTTCTTTCTTAACCCCTTCACTGCTGTGAATATTTCCTCCCCCCGTGCTGAGAAAATTTCACAATATGGGCAGAATCACCAGTGGACTAGAACACAATCTCATTTCTGTTGAGATTAAAAAAAAACCCTTTCAATGCTCTGTTGACGTACAACACATGTCATAATATGTCTGGGGTCAGATGTGCCATTGATGTTCAGTGTACAGTAACATGAAACACGATTATACAGTGACACATACGCTGTACGTCAATAGCACATCTGACGGCTACACAGTGATGTACGCTGTACATCAATAGCACATCTGACATTTATACAATGAAGTACGCTGTACATCAATAGTACATCTGACCGTTATACAATGACGTATGCTATACATCAATTGGACATCTGACCGTTATACAGTGACGTATGCTGTACATCAATAGCACATCTGACCATTTTACAGTGACGTACGCTGTACATAAACAGCGCATCTGGCAACAGTCATACTATGACATAGTCCACTGGTGATTCCATCCATTTTGTGAAATTTTCTTATCACTCTAGGAGGAAACACGTGTAGCAGTGA
This sequence comes from Peronia verruculata, assembly GCA_038406235.1. Classification (NCBI taxonomy): domain Eukaryota; kingdom Metazoa; phylum Mollusca; class Gastropoda; order Systellommatophora; family Onchidiidae; genus Peronia; species Peronia verruculata. Next base: position 7,314 of record JBCAUA010803313.1, read on the forward strand.
TACGGTTAAGAAGAAAACTGTTCCAACAAAGTCTTCATGGTTCATCACATGGCTTGAGCTATAGACAGTTTTTTCCACCATTATTGTATAATTGTTCAGTAATGACATTGTATAAAATCTATTCTCAGTGTGTGACTGAAATAATCTTTTTCAGTTTGGCAATTGTCCCAACATTATGTTTGCTCCCGAGAGGAGATGAGCACACTACTCTCTGGTACTCACCGACAGAAGTGTCTGGGGATTGTTAGTGTAATCACCCTCTGGCCGTTGAGCTCGGTAGTTTTCTGGAGCGACAAAAACTGGACCATTGTCATTGCGATTCAAAACCTGGATCCGCAGTGTGATGGAGTCGGACCTCTGCTCTGGCGTTTGTTCGGTGATAGTCACCTGTAAGTGACAAATAAAGACATTACATTCAATACAATGTGTGTGTGTCATATTTCAGTATTTGTAATAGCACATGTTTGGTTCGGTATTTAGACAAACTGCCATTCCAAATTAGATCAAAACAGATGAATACTACAATATGATAACTGATGCTGTGAGTCCTTGGCTTGGTATTTAGACAAACTGCCAATCCAAATTAGATCAAAGCAGATGAATACTACAATAATGATAACTGATGCTGTGAGCAACTTCTGATAAGATATTAATGGTCAGGAAAAGGTCAGTGTAAATTCAATTCATTAAAGACCAGGATTTAGTGCATTTCACAATTGAAAACTAAAACTGACAGACAATTTCTAGACAACAATCTTTAACACAATGGCTACTTTACATGCAGACATTCATAAGTAAAAAAGACATTATCACAAAGTAACCAAAATGCAGGGCAAATCTGAAACTATTTTTCTTTACATTGAGAGGTAATATAGACATTCAGGACATTGTATTGCTAAGGAAGAGCTTGAATAAAAAGCATTAGTATTCATATAACACAAACAAAATAAATTGAAATTAACTGTTATGAATTGGAAGTTTGAAGACAAAACAAAAACATAAATAAGCCAATAAATATCCACAGAGCATTAGAATTCATGTAGGTCGTTCACTTATGACGTTTCGCTTCCGTGTCCGCCCACCATTCTGTTGTTTCCATTTCAAACACGGAAGTAAATCACTTATGACGTTTCGCTTCCGCGTCTGCCCCACTGTCTATTGTTTACATTTCAAACACGGAAGTAAATCATTTATGACGTTTTGCTTCCGCGTCCGCCCACCAAAAATTCGCATCAAACACGGAAGTAAACACGAATGTGGAAAGGATCTATACTGATTTTTCTTACTGCAAACTTGTTGGCCAGGAGTAGAAAGTCAACTTATAATAAATTAAGATTTCAATGAAATGGCTGGAAATTCTTACCTGAATGTCGTAGAACTGAGTTGTTTCAAAATCCAGAGGAGGCACGAGAAGCTCGATCAGACCATCTTGTCGCACACGGAATGGACTGGAAGGAGTCACGGTGATGTCAAACTGTGGCTGGGGGTCTGATGGAGCCTGTAAGCAAAGAGATACGACATGTTCACAACTCACCTAAACAACATCGCAGATCAGCAAAAAATTAAACAGACAATATTTGCTCCCATTGCTTTCTTTCTTTTTTTTTTCTGTCTTTCTTGCTTCCTTTCTTTTTTCCATTTAATCTTACGTACCTATTTCATTCTTTCTTTCTTTCTTTTTTTCTTGTATCTTTCTCACCTTCTCTCATTCTTTGCTTTTCTTTTTTTTTTTTTTTTCATTTTATCTTTTTCATCTTCTTTCATTCATTCTTTTTTTTTTCCTCTCGTTTCTTTGTTTTGTTCTTTCTTTTTGGTTTTTCTTCTTGTTTCTTTTTTTAGGTGCTCAAAAATTGACAGAAATTATTTATTCGCAAACTCCAGTGTGTCTACAGACCATTCTCACAGGCCTGATCCCAACAAGTAAATATATAAAAAGTAACAGCCAAGCTGGCACAAAGTAACAACCAAGTTAAGACATGTAAAAATTGGTCTGGTACAAAATAACAACCAATTTGGTACAAAGTTTTAACTAGTCTGACACAAAGGAACAACTAATTTGGCACAAAGTAACAACTAAACTGGCATAAAATAACACCAATCTGGTACAAAGTAACAACTAGTCTGGTACAAAGTAACAATGTGTCACACAGTAACAACCAGTTTGGCATAAAGTAACAACCAATCTAGCGCAAAGTAATGACTAATTTGATACAAAGCAACAACCAATCTAGTACACTGTAACAAGCGCTCAGACACAAACTACGTCTATAATCTTTTCTGACATAGTCTCACAAACAAATCTCATAATCCAAATGGGCTATGAACCCCGATTTAACTACTTACAATGTCCGGATCTGAGAAAGTCAGTCGCAACACTGTTGTTGTCGCTTGATTCTGTGACACAGGGGTGCCAACTGGGGAGTTTTCGTAAATGTAACCGATGGTGCTCGGAGCGGTGATGACTGGGTCAAAGTTGTTGGCCTGTTGAACCGTCAAAACGATGGTAGCAAACTCTCTGCGCTGATTGTCTGTGGAGCTCTCGATGGCCTAGATGGATAAACAACACAAGCCATACATGTTATGTGAGTGTGTCCATTTATATTGGTCCCCTGAAACTGGCCTCTCCAATCTTATGTTATCTTTTCCTTGCATCTCAGCTGCGGACATTATAGTTCCTGAGTATTAAGTTTTTGTTTAATTTCTCACTAACTGAGTTACCTCCCAGAGCATTTCTCCCAGCCCAACCTGTCTCTTTAGCCCCGTGTTTTCACCATATCTATACTATAAATCTACAACACAACTCATAAAAGACTTATCGACTAGGAAACAACTGAATGCATCCATCTGAAATCTGGCATACTATTGTTGCATAAAGATCGTTGCCTCTACTTATATAAAACCAAAAAAAAGTGTATTATGTTTGACGTCATTACAAAAAGTTGATAACAACTGAAAAGTTAACTCGCAAGAGTGTTTCATCCGAACTGTTTGTTCAACAGAATGACACGTTCAAACCACCAAACACGTTTCTTTGAGTAACATTCCGTTTAATCATCCAAAATATTAACATCAGAATGTGCATGCTTGCCATATGCTTTAAGTCACAGGACATTATCAGTTTGAACTGAAGGCTGTGAGTTCTCTACTAGTGCAGTTAAAAAACTACGGAGTGTAAAAATTTATGACGCACTTTCTACTTATATCTCATAAGATTTCAGTAATAATATTTAAAATTGAGTGAGAGTACTTATACCTCAAAACAAACGAAACAAAAAAAAAAAAGCAAACAAACAAAGAGGTAAATGAGATGGATGGCAAAAACTAATATATTCAATAAATGTCACTTCATTGATTGCAACCTGCAAAATTATAGCTTATTTCAATGATCGCCAGATCCTCCTCGGTGCAGGATATGCCGTCAAATTCCGCTCACAGGAACTGAAAATGTCCTTGTATGTGTCCTGTCGCCATGAGAAAACAAAACTCAAACTCACTTCCAGGATGATTTCCAGTTCAGGAACGGCTGTTCGATTCAGTGGCTGCCCTGCTATGTGGTCCAAATTGCATCTGTACCGAGCGTTGCCAAGGGGGGTTGTTGTGACCCGGAAAAAGGACTCGAAACCAAAGGGTCGGGCTGGCAGAGAAAAAAATTGTGATGACAATGGTCATATTGATAGTTCCATCCAGGACACTGCCACACCCCTCTCATTCCTTCCACCTGCAGCTGGGTCTTTCTACCAAACTATATCCCATAACCAGTTTATCACAACAGTTCTTGTAGGTTGATTATTTTTTTGCCATTTCCAAAGATACATGTATACACCGAAACATTTCCTAAAAAATATATATAATAAAGTTCAAATTTTCTCCGTTATTCATAGTTTAGTGATACCTCAAACAATTTAATTAAATTTTTTTTTTCTTTTCAATGAAATTTTTTTCTTTGCAGTATCTCAAATGATCAGAAACTCTCAGTGACATTCTGAAATTTCAGAAAAACTCTATCCTGTCAAAACAAATCATTGCCTAAAAAGTTGAATTTATTTCCTTTATTTCGGAATTTTAACTGACCAGTAAGTCATCATTTGACTTTTTGATATTTGTGAGGATCTCCAGCTCAGTGATGTATTTTGCCAGAAAAAATTTGTCTGGTAATTTGTACATCGTCAGGCATAAAACTACAAAATAAGAGGGCAAAGTGATGGAGACTCACTTCTGGCTATATTGCATTCAATAACGGCATTGAGCGTGTCTCGGTCTTTGGTGACGATATCAACTGATGAGCCGTTGGCGAATGGCGGGTCAGGGAAGAACACAAGAGAACTCTGTCAGAAAAAAACAAAAAAAACAGCAAATAAACAATGATCTTAATCAAATCCTCAGCTCTGGAAAGCAATAACTGACACAGGAACGAAAAAAAAAATGGAGGTGCGAATAATATGTATACATCTTTTATGTTGCAACCCTGATCAAATTTTTTTGGAAGATGCGTCTCTACCTAAAAGACTTATGTATTGTAAACAAAAAAAAACAACGAAATTTAGATTGTATGTTAAAGTATATTTCAACACGTTCAAAGTCTAAGTACTGAAAAATAAAATTATCCTCATGATATAAAGTTTCCATGCTGGTCTTATGTTCAAAATACCTGAATGGTCTCACTTTATTTTTTTATGGAAATTCATATGTTTAGGATAAGTATAAACTTTTGTTTACAGGTAATATCCCATCCAGGCCCATGAACAAAGATACAAATAATCAAAACAATTATTGTTTTGATATAATCGATGCAGCTGATAATGATTTTCACGAGTTAGTCTCGTTTTCATGCCCACCAACAAATAGCGTATTTTCTAGAATACTGAACATTAGTGTGAGAACTCGGAAGTGACAATCACTGTTTGACTTGATGGATGGATATAGAATTATAAAACTTAACAAATTTCCAATGTTTGATTGGAATTCTTTTGATTCTATGATTCAATGGGAAAACAAACAAGATGTCACATGATCAAACTAGGCTTGAACATGACTATAAAATAACAATAACAAATTGCACTTAAAGGAAGAGACAGCATGCGATAGGCATTAGAAGAAAAGGCATTTGTTTCTCCATTGACTCATGGAATTGACAGCGTTTCAATTTAAATGTCATAATACTTCATTTAATTTTTAAACTCTGCCTGAATCCATCAGCCAATGAGAAACAAACAAGCAGTCATGTGATCACTGTGGGATTGAACAAAAACATTTCAGCACAATATGTTGACAATGCTGAGGAGGACGTACCCCTGCAGTGCCCCCTGGCACTGTAGTAAAATACTTGGGTCGCACACATCTGTTACTGAACTGCTCTGTCGTTCGGATACAGGAATCATAGATAAACTCCGGAGGCTGGTCATCACCGTCTTCAATGCGGATGATCAAGCTGGTGGTATTACTGTTGGATGGGTTGCCTTGATCCTAGAATAAATTTTTTAAATAGTCACGATAATCATGGGTTAGTTCAATATTGTTTGTCACTTCATATCTGACATCCCTCTAAGAATATCACACCACTGCCAGGTCCAGATCTCCCCCCCCCCCCAAAAGTTAGGAAAATGGAACATTCACACTGTCGTGTGTCCATTATGAACAAGAACGAGCTAACTTTTTTTAATCAGGGCGTTTTCTACATATGTGACGTGATACGATGAAATCAGCCATTCATCAAGCTGAGGCGATCTGAGAAATCAAGTGTTTTCAACAGAGAGTGAATTAGGTATTTTTTTTTCAAAATCACATGACCTAGGAAACATCGCTCCCATGTGGCTTTGTTTATGTGATGTGACAAGTTTGAGAGCTCATCATTCGTCCAGATTTGTCTGCCATGTGCAGAGCAAGTAAACAAAGCTAGATGTGAGCGATGTTCACTAGGTCATGTGATTTTGAAAAAAATACCTAACTCTTAACAGAATGTTTTTTCTTCACAGAACCCTTCTATATAAATCTAAACATACATTTCAGAGTTTAGTTTGCTGAAACAGATTGAGTAAAAGCCCAAAAAGTATAATTTAGTGGGGTATGGCCTCAGAGGGATTGATAAAGATTAAAAAAGTGATTGGTCGTCTTCTCACTAAATTTGGCTGCAGCAGCAGGTCATCACCATCATCTTTAATTGCTATTATCTCCAATTCTACTTTGGGTAGAATAAAGATTTTTTTCACATCCAGAAAGGGAGAAGGAAAATCGTTACAGTGACACCAATGACTCCATATGCTCAAAATTTGATGGGAGCCTGATTTCATCGTGTCCTGTCTCATATGCTCTTGTGTGTATGTGTGTTTGTTTCTTTTTTTTTTTCTCATTGGTGTTGCTTTCTTTTCTTTTCTTTTCCTTTCCTTTCTTTGCTTTTCATTTCTTTGTGGTTGTGGGTTTTTTTTGTTGTTGTTGTTGTTGTTTGGCTTGTTTTATTTAGTTTTTGGTCATTTTGATTCCAATCCTCACTGCACTTGCTGACAGACTCATGGCCAGAAAATATGCTGTTGAGAGAAGAAGTTATGGTATAGAGTCTATCTGACAGTAATATTCAAAGCAAGACATGTGGCTGTTGTTTTAGTCATTGTGATGCCAATAACAACAACCACATCATACTGCCATCAATCCTGTTTCCCATACAATACGAAGCAGAAATAAGATCAATATTGTTACCAGTCTTCATCCAGACCAACATTAACAACTACATCACACAGCTATCACTCCTAGTTTCCCGTCCAATATGAAGCAGCACTAAGATCACCATCCTCATTCAGACCAACATTAACAACAACATCACACTGCTGTCCTTCCCATATCCCATCCAATATGAAGCAGCACTAAGATCACCATCCTCATCGCTGCTCTCCCTTTCAAGTCCTCCATTCATGCCATTCTCCCTTACACATTGCACATGAATAAATCAAAGACTCACTGTTGCTATGACCGTCAGTTCATAGAAGACTTGGCTGATGTCCCCGCCTGATAGAAAATACAGCTCTTCAAAGTCCAGGGTATTAATCACTTGCACGATCCCCTCTGCAGGAGACTGTATACCGAACTCAGTGGTTCCATCGAACTGCAACAAAAGAGAAGAAAAAGACCCGATTAATATAATAATAATAAAGGGCATTTATACAGTGCCTCACTCCCTTAGGGCTTGAAGCGCTTTACAGAACTAAAATGTTTAGCAGCCACACACGAAATATGCCTGAAAACAGACAGGGGCAATAACATATGTACATATTTATAACATGGTATATAGAAAGACTCGAGACATGCTCACACACATAATCCTGTTATACAATTCAAACGCATACGTAAGTCTGTAGACATGACTGACAGCCCTCTCGCGGGCAAGACTTGAAAACATTACTC
>JBCAUA010803424.1:0-14705 GCA_038406235.1 Peronia verruculata
TGTCTCCTGTGTCGGTTTCTGTCGGTTTGAACGGTAAAGCGGTGTGGGCCGAGTGTCGGTTTCTGTCGCTTTAAACCTTAGGTGGCGATCTCGAGCGTGTCGGTTTCTGTCGCTTTAAACACGAAAGGGTTAAAGGAACTAAAGAGGAAGATAAATGTAAGACAGAATTTAGACTGCTGGTGGCCATTGGAAATTGCATAAACTTATGCCAGTAATGAAATTATTCTGTGTGATGAATACTTAATTGAACATTGTTTTTTTTTTTTACATTGTGGCAGTAGGACTGAAGATTATTTTTTAGTCAGTATCAAAACTGTCGTGTAATGGCTCAGCTTTCTTGTTGACCTGATAAGAGATTTTGCACTGTATTGGCTTCATAAGGTATTTCTCTAAGAAATGTGTATGATCTCATGCAGAGACAGTTGCTTTTTACACATATTTCATTTACTTCCATATATTGAAGGAATGCTTATGTTTAGTTAACAGTTGGCAACAGTTGAACACATCCCAAAGATAAATTCCTGATTTTAGACCTTAATCATGTAGAGCATAAGTGGCTGGGGTGAAGTACATGATTAATAATAATATGGTGATAGTAATTGTTTTGCTTCATTTGATGCTCACTATAATCTGGCTTTGATAGTTGAATTTCTTTGCTTCAGAAAAAGGCAAATAAGTTTTTAAATCATTTCAGTGAATGCACAGCAGCTCAACCATTTCTTGGAAGTATTTATGTCTTCCTAAACAAACCATAAGGTTGAGATAGACTGGAGGAGAGGCAGAGGTATTATACAGCCATGTTCCCATAATTCCATGAAAAACACAAAAAGAGACAAAGCAAACTAATTTTTCATGCTGGATTTTCTGCCATTGTAGAAAGTGAGGGTTCATTTAACCCATGGATGCATGCAGTGACATGAGAGTAAAAACAGCATATTTTATGTTCTCATTATTTCATTACAAAACATCATTTATAGTCAGTTCAAAGTTTGAAATTATATGAACACATTTGTAAATGCCCTCTAAAGCCAAAGATCAATTCTAAATGATCATGGCTTAATAAGTAATAGTCCTGATTTCTTGAAACAGAACTTCTAAATAACATTTTTAAAGTATGCTTGTCTCACATTTGTATGTTATAATTTTTATGGTTATGGTTTGTTTTTTGCCTTTCAAGCACCTGTTCATGGCTATATATCTGGCTGCTGCTTTAAAACTGTATATTTCATGACACAGTAAAAAAAATTGACTGATAGTTTGTTCTTTGTAATGTATCTCTCTCTCCAAATATACCTATATAGAACCATTGATCATACGATTGTTTGTTTGTTCTTTGCAAAGTACCTTTCACTCCAAATATACCTATATAGAACTATTGATCTTACGATTGTTTGTTCTTTGCAAAGTACCTTTCACTCCAAATATACATAGAACCATCGATCTCATACTATTTTAATTGGGCAGGAGGGGTTCAAATTTCAGTTGTGCTCATCGCTCATCATTCCATTTTTTTCAAAATAATTTTTGCCCTATTTGTCCAACTTATCTGGATTGTTTCAGTTGTCATGGCAGTCCATCAGCTGGAAATTAACATTGTCTTCCACATATGTGATTTTTAATCATTGATTGTATTGACATGGTGACGTTCTAATTGTTTAAGTAACAGATAAATTATATACATCTTCAAGAGACAGAACTATTACAGAAATTCTCATCCCCGTTTGTCCAGAAATAAAATCATAATGCTGTATGCAGAATTTTTATCTTATATATATATATATATAAGGAAACGTGAGAAGGGACTATATGTGAATATTTGATCATGTTTTTGTTCTCCATTTATATATATCAAACCGCATTTGATGAATTTTATACTTGCATACACACAGTGACTTAAACCTGTTGTGCATCTTTCAAAGAATATTTATTAAAATATGTGAAAAGAGAGAATGTAGGTCTGCAACTAGCTACAATTCATTTTTTTGCTTTGTTTTTTTTTCCCCCTAGACTACCAGGGCTGTGCAAGAAATTACATTGGATTTTGCTTTATTTGAAAGTCTACCATAACACTTTGTATTTTCTTAGGGTCAATTTTATTTTCTTACCAGTACTCAATCAGTTCAGCTGCTTGTCCAAATAGATTGGTTGACTTAGCCACTGTTAAATGTTCCAACTTGATTAAGACAGTGAGAAGATACAGAATGTTGAAAAATTTGTGTAGGAGATGAAACTATCAATGATTTATGGTTCAGAGTTGAAAAAAAAAACCCTAACCATTTCCTATATTATTTTTGTATGAGATTGCCTGCAGATATAGACATTGTCAGTTTGAAACAGTTTGAGATTGCCATAGATATGAGTGCAATGCATTTGATGCTTCAAGAAGAAATTTGTTTGCTGAGAGTAAGCATGGCTTACCATGCTACAGGTAGTGACTAGAGATATGTAGCACATGTGACAAAACAATGACACTGAACCTGTGTAGTCATATTCTTATCAGCATCCTGTTGTTTAGTATAATGTTGCTTTGTGATGAAAGGTCAGTTTTTACCTCAGAGTTTTCCGTTCCATGAGATAATGCTGTTTGATGATTTGATATATGTTTTATGTAGGGAAAGGCTGTATGGTGAAGAGTTTTTGCTCTGTGTGTCAAAGATCAAGTAAATATATGTCTTGAGACCAGTCAGAATGAGCCATAAGTCTCTGAACTTGATATCAGAAAACTTGTAGGGTTGAATGTGGCCAGGGTTATCTGATATCTGTGTTTTTATATTGCAGAAATTGAAAGAGCATTCATTTCTAAAAAAGAAAATTTTACTTTTTATGCCTCATGGACAGATTAGATTATAAGTATATCAAATGTTTTTGGGTGAATATTTACATTTCTGTGCTAAAAATGATTCATTTTTTGCCAATTTTTCTCCTGATTTCAGTCAGTGCTAAAAATGATTCATTTTTTGCCAATTTTTCTCCTGATTTCAGTCAGTGCTGAGGGTCACCCTCTGTACCTCTTGCTACAGACAAGTTGCTCAAAACTTTTTCACCACATGAAAGTGTATGAATTTTTGTTTATGTCCCAGTAACATCACAGATTGGTGGAAAATTGACATACAGTTCACTTTGTCTGTCTACAAGACAAATGTGAGTTGCAAGCTTGAACTTTTTATATACAATTCAGCAAGAAAAATTTTACTCAGTGCTTTCCATCACTTTCAGTTCTCTTTATGTACACTATCAAAAACTGCTATTGTTTGGAAAAGATTTTGTCATCTGACCAAACCAAGCATGCATTTAAATAATCCTACCTTTTAGCATTGGATTTAAATGTGTGTGCTTTTCTGTGCTCTGGTACCAGACAGTGGCCAAGTTATAAACTTCAATTCCAAGCAGAGGAAAACTTAGTTCATTTTTTTATCGTTGTTAATGAAAAACAGCATTACTGGACTTTGTCTTCTAGTCTCCTTGCAGTGACTAACTATGTTCAACTATGTGTTCATACTGTATTTAAATCTAATCCTATGATAGGCAGCAAATATTTTTCCATGTATCCAGATCTTTAAATAGTGTTATTGAGAATAGGTGTAGACTTCAACAGGTACCTGTGCAAAAGTCAGATTCACATTATTTTATGAGTTTATATCAACCTATCCCAAGGGAATGAAATAAACAATTCATATGTTCTTAGATTTGATCTTTTTGACCTTATTAGTCATAATTTAATTCGCTGCTTTTCATTTATATGTGATTGCTTTACATTCTCTACGGAGTAAAGATGCTGTATTTGGATTTTCTAAAAAGTTCTTGATTTTGGTCCTCGGATATTTTAATCAACATAAATTTAGTAGGAGGGTATTTTGATATTTAAACTGTAGAATTAATGGATATCATAATAATCAGATTGTCGGGGGAAATGGAAAATGCAAGGACAAATGTATTTTTTTAATACATTGTATTTGATTTAAAATTTCTGATTGGCATATATACATGTATGATATTCTGAGGCATTCCCAAAAGTTGTCCAGTGCTACAGGTCTAATGAAGAATTAAATGTTTCCAGTAATTTTTATGTTTAGCTTCTTGTTAGTGGGTATCATTTTATTATGAACCAATCTTATCTTACCAACATATTTTAATTTGTCCTCTGTAAGATTACAGACGAATTGTGCCTCTGTTGGAGAAATTTGTGGCCATAAGTCTGCATATGTAGAAAATCAAATTTTACAGAAGAACTAAAGGAACAGTTTCAATCTGTTCATGGGTGAATAACAATTCTTATGGGAGAAAAGTTTCTGAAATTCTTATATTTCAGGATACAGAACAGGACCAAAAACAAAAGATGTGTCCTGGTATTGGGAATTTGAACGTAACAAGAATTTTGTTTGACCTAGATATATATAACAAATTTTGTGTCAGGAAAGGGCAGAAATAAGGACACAGAATTTTGCCCCTTTGAGAAAGAGAATAATGGGTGTCAAAAGGGAACAATAAGTTCTGAAATAGTTCTTTGAACTTGGAGCTTCAGACTGGACAGGTTTTTTGGTGACATATGTCATAAACACAGTGAACATTGAATGGTTTTTCATTACGTTGGATAAAGATTTGCCCTACCTACGAATTTAATAGTTTTTCAATTTGCAAGAGTAATATATGTATTGTAATTCAGTGTCAGGTAAACATTGAATGCTAGAATAAAAAAAGAGAGTGTGATTTCTAATCATTCTCGATTTGTCACAACAGTTATGTCTGTATAAAAAAAAAAAAAAAAATGAATCAAGTAATCATTCATCATAAATGAAATCCATTGCATCTAAGATAACACGTGAAAATTCATCTCCGCAAGACATATCAGGCAAAATCTTTTTTGAGATTAAAAAATCTGTGTACTCTAGACCATCTATTCTCTACTCATGTGTTTTCACCACTTTCTCACCTATGAAATGAAGTAGACAGTTCTTGGTATTAATCTAATCTAGACTTCTTGTAGTAAAGTGAAGTCCTTCAGTGATGACTTTTGTCATCAGTATTATCTTTGTAAGATTTTGTGTTGTGGATAGGTGCCTTTAAACTATCATAAATAACGTATACTATTTCTAATTATATTTCAATAAACTTTTAATTTGATTCAATAAATGATGTTAACCCTTTACTTCAATTTGTTCCTGTGATTTGGTGTGAAAGTTATCTCCATGGGGTTTTACCAGGCAATCTATTCTGCTTCTTTTTTTTTTTTTTTTCAAATGATTGTAATGATAGTTGTGTTCTCTTGTTACACTCATAGAGATTTAGCTGTAAAAATTGAATGGCAATCTTTCAGCACACAAGTGGTTTTGAGTGTAATTAACTTATTCAATTATTATGGAGATAACTCTTACAACAAAATATTTATCATAAGCATGTGACATACATATATATGTACATCTGTAATGTTCAGGCTTTATCATCTTGAGTTAATGTTAAATTTCATCAGATTTTAAATATTTGTAAAAGTTATTTCCAGAAGGCATTGCAATCATTGATTTTGAAGGTACAATGTATTTCAAAGTTCACATCTGTGAGTTTTATTCAGGTATTTTGAGATGTTGCTAAATACTTTTGGAGTAAGAAGTAACCATGTAGTAAACCATAGATATAAGTGTGGTTGTACATACATGTAACTCAGATGTGAAAGAGCCAAGCCTTTCACAGCATTTTTTGTTTGGTTTGTTTATTTGTTTTCACTCTTTGTTGTGACTGTGACATCTGAATTACTGTTGTTGTTCTTTTTACAAAAATATTTCAAGGTGCTATAGGGCTGTATGGGTACAGAAATGTTTGGCTATCAGCAATTTTCTTACTCCATTGTAATGAGAGATAGCAGCAGTGTCAACAATGAAATGATTAAACAAATACATGTAGCAATCTCAGTCATGTCATGAACTGTGCTGTCACACTGAGTAAGATAGTATTGCCATAATGCTTGTGTGAATGAAATGCCTCGTACATGGACCCAGTAGGAATTATACCAGAATGATACATTAGTAGCTTTGAATGACGTGAGCGAATTTCTCATTAGCTTCAGGAGGGAAATCCATTTCAATTCATTTATTGTGTGCTGATGCAAGAGCTGTTTACCACTTTGCAAAGTGCCTTGGCCTCTTTCATAATGTTTACAAATGTTAGTGGTCATTGATAGGATATAAATGATAGTACCAAATACAAATATTAACATGGATACAAATGAAGGCCACAGGGGAAAAACAACAGTGGTAATAAAATACTAGTTTTATGTAAAATGAATTTTAAGATTTGAAAGTGTGTGATTCTTGTTTAAGAAATATGTCCTTGTATATCTTATTTATGGTATAGCAATCATCTTTCGATAGACTTTCTGACAGAAGGCACGAAACTTCAGTAGGAGGGCTACTGGTAGGGCAGATAACCACGAAAACCATTTTTATGAGTACTGTCATTTTTTCCCTGTGGTCCTCAAATACTTCTTGAATGTTCTTGTAGTTGTTCATTTTTTTTCTTCTTGTTTTTCTTGTTTTCATCTTTCATTGAAAAAATATTTTCAAAAATTATTTATTTTATTTTTTGCACCGAGACAGACCTATACCACATTTTTTTGTTGTGGGACACAACAGAGGAGAAAAGTCTCCTACGTCCCAACATGACATTTTGTAAAATTTGATATGAATTGTTTCTTTTTCAGATGAATGCATTTGGAAATTTCTCTTACTTTGTATACAAAGTAATATTCTCTAGTAGATTGGTGATTTAAAGTATAATTCTTAGAAACCTCTGTCAGAATTTTGATATTTCATGAGATGCCAGACTGAGATTAGGGAAGTTTTCTTGTTAAATGTATGTTATTGATTGTTAGTTTGATGTTATCTTAAATGTCATTTGCCTTTTTTGAGAGTGCTGCACACAAGCTCAGGAACTCTCTGTTCAACATGCTAGAAGAGAGAGATGGGACTGTTTTCATGATGAGGTGTTGGAGCCTATATAATATATGAAATGAATATCTGAAGCACTAAATCGCATCATGAGAAGTGGAAACTTGATATCTCACAGTTAAAATATCTGAAATACGAAGTTTAGCTGGATCATGAATATGGGATTGGATATCTCACCGACGAATGTCTGAAGCACAAAGTCCTGTGTCTCTTTATGAGATATGATATCTGATACTTCATAAACAAATATCCCAACTATAAAGTTACTCATGTCATCATGAGGGGTTGGATCCCATGTTCCATAAATAAATATCTGAAGCACAAAGTTATACCACAGCACTGTACTTATTATTTACTGCCATGAGTAGAAGCTCTAGCTGGAATTGTTTAGTGTACTTCTCTCTGACCATGTCAGTGGATGACAATCAAAGCTGGTTAATTAAATCAGCCTGAGCCAATGTTTTAGGTGATCAGGCCATGATTTGTTTTTCAAGGCACAGTCAGAGTAGCACCTTGGTTGTTTCATTTTTTGGCCATTCACATTTTTGCAGTACAAACTACTTTTATGTTACCATGAGGTGAACTTTAGCCCATGTCAAAGACCTAAATTTTGATTCTAGCCTGAAAATGATATAGCTTATTTCGATTTCATTCTACAGCGCAATGTAAACTTTTGGGAGACAAAAGTGTTTAATGTGATTAAACACTTATTTTTGTGCCAAAAAGAAAAAAAAAAGGGTTTTCTAGGTAGTTGGAGCACACATATGTATATATATTTTATTTTTGTGCATTCAGTGAAAATTATTTACAGGTAGGCTTACAGATGTTAAAATGCAGATCTGATAACATGTAAATGCTAAATGTTGTCATGATTACTCCTTCAAACCTGTAGGTCTGTCACTATCACTTTTTGTCAATACTTGTTTTCTGCCACATAATATATTTGTTATGATAACTTTAGCAGTATGTTGTATATCAAAGCATATAATGGACCTCATAGTCAGATTATCAAACTCGAAAATAGGAAATGGAAAAAAATGATATAATATGGATAAATGGAAAGTGCTAATGTTATTGTATTTGATTGTATACATGTAACTTATAACTATGTTAATTCATATATACCTATCTGGTACCACATAATTTTACTGTTGTTGCATTACTACATGTTCTGAGAATTTAAATTGAACTTATGGCATGTTTCTTCCTGTCACATTAAAGGAACTGATGTGAAATAGTGAGCATTTTCTTCTTTATGAAACTTTAATTACATGTATGATTTGCTTTAAATAACTCTCCTTCGTCTTTTTTTTTTTTTTTCTAGTACAATGGGTTGGCTTTCAAATTTTGTTTCTACTCTCTCTCTCTGTCTCTCTCTCTCTGTCTCTCTCTCTCTCTCTCTGTGTGTGTGTGTGTGTGTGTGTGTGTGCGCGCTTTTTTTTTTTTTTAATTTATCACAGATTTAGTTGAAATTGGGCATGATGGTGAAACTGAAAGTTAATCACTTAAATCCTTGTGAAAAAAAAAAAAAAAGTATCTGTCAGACTTTATAGCTGAAGTAAGAGCTGGTGCTGAATTATTATTACATGTATTATTATTATTCAAACAGCGTTACCAAAGACTTTGATGGCCCCCAATAAACATCACATTAACTCACCGTAAGTCCGCCACTTCAGTCGGTTAGCACGTGAACATATGAACATCGTGTGTTATTCAGTGAGAGAAGATTTCGAGTTGTGGTATCAGTGCCATTCATTGTTCTATGTTTGTAGGTTTAAAGTTTGTTATAGTGTTACGGTATGAGGTGTGTGTGTTGGGGGGGGGGGAGACAAGATGCAAGCACTAAGCAATGTTCTCTGTGAGGTTGATCAACGTTGGAAGTGAAATGCAGTAATCTTATAACACAAGTATCCATACATTGCACTACTTAGTTGTACAAAACTTTTATTTGGATGAATCATGTGGACATTATTGTTGAAAGAGAGAAAGTGCGTCAGTGAGAGGTGTGGATATTGAAAAATTTTACTTAAATCAGACGATCAGTACGGGCATGTATACTACCATCCTTCTCCCTCCTCCCCCTGCCTTCAATCCCCTTCTTCACATAAGACAACACGCAAAAAGAACCCTAAAACATCGAAAAGGAAAGAAAATTACGAATGAGACGCGAAGGAGGCTACAGTCACCAGTCCACGGTTTCCGTGGGGAATGTAAAGCGCACATCTCCTTCATTACCATAATTAGTGGAGTGCATTTGAAAGACACAACCAGACATAGAGAAGAGAGAGAGAAACATTTGACATAGACGAAAGAGTTGGAAGCACATTATCTGACAAAATAAGTGAGGAAGACGTACTCGGTTGCATTTTTAAAACTAAGATGTCACATGTACATGTTTTCGAAAGACTACTATTATTCATCACTAAGATACATGTACATGTATTTGACAATCTCGAACGACAGTCCAGCCTTTTACATGTAGGCCTACGGTACATAGTTCAAATTTATCTGTGTATCCTCAAGGTCATCTCAGGTCATAATATGCTGTAGACAAACAGGCGCATAGCGTCTGTCTCAGTTACTCCTCCCAATTCTTTCGAATAGGAAGAGGGAGTTCTGCGGAATAACATTCTAGCTCGCCCATGCTGTTTAATGTCAAAACTAATTCCATCGTAAATCAGCTGGCTTAGGGAACCAACCGTTCCTTGTAAGTACACTGTGGTTGACTTCCTCTTTTGCTTCAGAGCTCAGAGGATCCCTACCATTCAGCTATAACTTCCGGTAATCTTGTTTATTTGTTTGTTTGTTGTGTTGGGGTTTAACGACACATCAGCACGATTACGGCTATATTGTGCCAAGTACGGTAAGATGCGTTTACACGTCAAGAAAAGGAGAGGAAAGAAAGCAGGGCAGAAGACAGGAACAAGGAGAGAGAGAAGAGATGTCACCCTGGAATGTCGAGGAAGGCACTCCATGGGAGACATCCCACCGATGGCGGGCTTACACCGCCTGCAGGTGGGAGCAGAGAACGTACTTATAAACTTCGGGGCCCCGCGGGGTACCGGTAACCTTGAACATCCACTAGAGGTGGGCAGATATCAAAGGCTTCAAGTTCTCCATGCAGAAAACTGTAGTTGTTAATTTTTGTAGGAAATATCGCATCGCAGGGATCCAGATCAGTTTCTCAGAAACAGCGAATGCCTGTCAAGGACGAGGCCAAATTTCTGGGTGTGATATATGATGGAAAACTGACCCTCATTCCTTACATCAACTATCTCAGGACTACGTCTTCAAAGCTATTAAGATTCGTTAGGTAGTATCAGGTGCGGAATGAAAGGCTGATAAGGACTCCATGCTGCGCCTATATAGTTCCCTTATCTGCTCCAAACTCAATTACAGGAGCATTGTCTACGGCACAGCCAAGCAATATTACCTTTAAAAAATCGATACCATCCACCATCAGGGTCTCAGATTGTCTCTGAGGAGGAGGGATTGGGGGCATATCGCACGTCCGCAGTGGAGAGTTTGTACTTTGCGGCCAAAGAAGCCCCTCAGAAGAGAGTCGTTCCTGCATTTTGAGTTGTTTTTTTTTTTTTTTGCTCAGTGGGCCTATAACACTAGAATTAAAGAACATCAGATCTGTACGAACGCGTAAGGTCGAAAACATGCGGCGATCCACGCGTCAAGCTGAGTGTTTACTTATATTCCTCATTTATTGGTTTCGTTGCACAATCTTTAATTAGGTATTTTTTCAAAATCACATGACCTAGTGAACATCGCTCACATATGGCTTTGTTTACTTGCTCTGCGCATGGCAGACAAATCTGGAAGAATGGTGAGCTCTGAGACTTGTCACATCATATAAACAAAGCCACATCCTATGTCATGTGATTTTGAAAAAAATACCTAATTATCAAAATTCAGTGAAATGCGCTGCAGAACTGGTTCTGGGCTTCATGATGCACTCTTTCTCAATCGGCTATTTTGCTTTTCATTTAGATAAAAAGCTTTCAATCCCTTTCCAATAAATTTGCTTATATTCAGAACTGTTTGATGTCATAATTTCCCAATGTACTTCACTGATGTTACATTTTTGGAGGAACTTTTGCTGTGTCTCTAGCCGTCTTCTTCGTCGATGGCCTTCTGTCACTTTGCAGAAGAGAAGCTGCTTTGATATCCAGCTGTCCTACTTGCGTAAGAAATGTCCAGATCATTTTAACTGAGGCTGACTAAGCACATTCGTGCCTGGCTTGTACAAGTACCATACTCTGATTCCATTTCTGAAATGAGGCAGCAAGATTTAGAAATCCAATCTAGTTTCATTTTTACGTTTCGGACTCTTCAGTCCTTCGAAATAACTTTTCAAAAATGAGAACTGAAGGGCCTAAAATTTTGAGAATACATGCAAGTCTGTCAAATATAATGGAGCCTATTGAAGCCTACACAGTGGTGTAGAGTGTTTTTGTTTTGTTTTGTTTGCGTTGAATAAGATTTAATGCAGAATGCAGTTACGGATAAGAAGGTACACATCAAAGAATGTATGGACATTATTGGATAATAAAATATATGTATTGGTAAGGAAACCGATCAACAAAGGTTAATATTATTTAGTTTGTCAGGTGGCCAACGCTGCGCTGCTCAATGCAAGGAGTGAACAACAATTCGCGCCAGAACTATTTATTATTTTATTTCGCTTTTCAACCTCCTGCGGGTGATCATTCCGTATCACGATCTCTTACCTTACGTTCTTAGAACGCCTTTCAGCCTCCCGCGGACCGTTATCATGTCATGATCATCGATCGATATAGGTCATAACTAGATCCAGCGGCTCGAGCAGCCGTGTGAAGGAAGTGGGGCACAGCGGCCAGGTTACAGTATGTAGACTAACATGTCATTCTAAGCCAGCCAACACTTGCTTTTGAATATATTGCACAAAAAGATATCACAAATTTTATTACATCACGTGATGTGAGAAAATGTTTTCACTGCTTCCCAGATTTCTTCTACTTTCTGAAGTTTAAAAGTAAATGCTTACAATTAAGCATGAAATTGCCATAATGTAAAACGAACATAGCTTCAAATTCAAAACTGTCACAGAATCACAATATGTCCGTCAGTTGTCTTTTCTGTGGAAAGAATGCTATGGAAATAAAATTTTATATTTCAGACCTCATTTCTAAATACAAAATAAACATATATATATACATGTACCGTCATAATAAAATATACATGTAATACCAATAATATCAACACTGAATGCACAAACAGTAAGATAAGATGAGATAAGATAAACTTCATCTGTCCTCTAAAGGAAATTCCATTCATAATTGACGAGATACAAAGTTTTATATGCAAGACACGTTCACATTACAGGCATTCAAAAATATCAGATACAGCATTAGGATAAGGTAGACCCGAGTAACACTGCCTCAGCTTGATCAGAGTTCCGTTGATGGCAGAAATAAATTTCTGTCTCTTACACACAACAGACGCCTGTTTTTTTTTTTTCGGAACATTCTAAAGGAAGTTATTGTGAGAAGGGTTGGCAAAATTTAAATTTATCAAATTTATTTCAGCTATGTTAAACATGCGAGGAAAAAGATACCTAAACTTTGGCAAAGAATATGAACAAACACCATAAATAAATAAATATGATTTTAAAAAAATAAATAAATAAAAGAGGGGGAAGGGGAAGAAAGAAAGAAAGGAAAGGGAGAAAAACGAGAGGGAAAAAATATGCGTCTGAAAAGACGAAAAAGGACAGCAGACCTTAGTATGGTGAACAAAGTAACATTTCTACAATAGTTTATATTCGACTAAGCAAACGTTGGTTCAAAGATCACTAGAAATTGGCCCAGAAAAAAATGTCTTGTCAATTCTAGCTTCTGAAAGAAAAAAAGAATGATTTTACCATATCAATGACCATTGAAAGAACACTTTTTATCAACTGACCGGGTACTCATTACTTTTCTTAAAACGTTTTTCTCCTTTTTAAATTAGGGATCTTTCATCATATTACCAGTCCATATTCATTCAAGTGTTCCCTCGATTACTCGACTATTAATGTACTCACTCGTACGCTCCGACAATCTTTCTATTATTCTCTTTATATTATACATGTATTTGTTACTCGTTCAGCTCAGCTTGAAAATGTCAGATTCGCATACCCACTTGATTGAATGGGCTACATGTATGTTAGGCTTAGATCGTGAGCAAGTGGAAAACTTAAGAGTTGAACAGAGGGGAATTAGACATCTTTTCCATACTTTGTGTGTTACTGAATAATAAAGTGCACAGTTCGTGAGCCCTGCAGACACTTATAGAAGTAGGCTACATTCATCTTAAAACCAAATTATCCTCGATTCTCTGTCTGATGCCTATTATTTTTTGTGAAGGCTGTAAGTAGGTTATGCAGCATTAAAATACATACGTGTCATATGATCATGTTGGAAACAAGACGGCACAGGAGGATGACAGAAAGAATATGATTTGCCATTCTTAGCCTCCCTCAGTGTTGGACCTGCTGACTTGTTCCTGCAAAACAAAAAAAAAAAAACATGCTCACTATTCCCCTTCTTGTTCTTTTTTTTTTTCCACTTGAAGTAAGTGGCATGGTTTAAGTCCAGCAACATGGCGCCTGTTCTCACACATTATCGCCCGCATATCTCTGTCCTCAAATCTGGAACACTAACTTGTGCCACTTCGCCGTAAGACAATATTTGCGAGAGAGCAACTTGGCAATGCCAGTGCGAAAGGCCAGTGTATTTATTAAGGCCAGGGTATTGTTAAGGTGATGATTTAAATCAAGGGGGCTTCCTGTGAGTACTGGTTGCTCCTCGAGAGTTTTTCTTTTTCGTTTTTTTTTTTTTTTTAATTTGCTGCTTGTATGAGACGAGAGACTTTCAGGACTTAATGGTTCGCAATTGTTGCTGTTCTTAATAATGGTACTTTTTTGCTTGTTTGTTTGTTTTTCAAGGGAGGAGAGAGAGAGAGAGAGAGAGATAGAGAAAAAGAGAGAGGCAGACTAGTAAACCAGCATGACTGTTTAAATTGACATTGGGATTTCTACTATTCAGCCTGAGTAAAAGATTTTGGTCACTCTTTTATAAATCCTCTAACTCTATACATCTACAATGACAGAATTTTTTTTTTTTTTGTTTAGAGAAAGAATTGAGGAACATCAGTGTAGAAAATAGGCGTACTGTAATTATAAATCCTGTTGGCAGCCACAACACGAGGGATAAAAGCAGGCGTACCATAAAGCACACACCTGGGCCTTGTGGTTATGTGAGCAATGAAGATATCATGGAAACATGCTAAGAAAACAACAAAATGTAACTGAGATTGCAAAGAGGTAAAAAAATGTATTAGTGCCTTGGAGATAGAGAGCCCATATCTGTCCCAATGTGCAAAAACATTGGTTTATTTTTCTCTCTATGTCTCTATCCCTCAGTCATTTCCCTTCCTCCTTCTTTTTTACTTTATCATACAAACATTCACATGCCATTATTATACATGTGCTGCTTTTTATTTTCTGTGCATTACATTTGGTATTTCTTGCACAGCATGAGAAAGAGAGACAGTATTAGCAAGAGAGGGAGAGAGGAGAGAGAAAGGAAAAAGAAATGAGAGAAATCTAACCAGAAGGCAAAATTCAGGAAAAAGACAGATAGACAGACAGACAGACAGGCAGACAGACAGATAGATAGATAGATAGATAGATAGATAGATAGATAGACAGACAGACAGACAGACAGACAGACAGAC
>JBCAUA010803535.1:0-14705 GCA_038406235.1 Peronia verruculata
CTCCTGGACACTTGGTCAAACAGGAGGGGGTGTGTCAGCCCGGTCTACCGGGCATACGGTGCATAGGCAAATTAGCGGGTTCAAAGGGTTAAATTAGCACTTCAGTACAATGCAGAGAATGAAGGGAGAGAAAGGGAGGGAGGGGAGAGCAAGCCCAATGAACTTGAAAACTAGCATGCATAATTATAATCCCAAAGCTATTCAGGGTCAGAATTGTTCATGCATATCAAAGCAAAGTGGGACACCAGCAGATTGGTTCACCTGCCTTTCTGTATTCAGATATCATGTTATATGTTATGGTCTCTACGCATCTTTCAACCTTCTGGTGTAGGTTATCTCTACTGATACAGTGCAGTGTTATTAAAGTTTGCTACCGCAGGGGACCATATGTCTTCATCAAGTGGTACACAGTGGATTATTTTGATAGACTGGAAGAAACATTACAATGAAGACCAGTCAGGACACTGATCTGTGAACTTTCACTCATATGTCTCCATAGTAATTGTAGCCTTTTCTGTCCTGTAACCGATCAAGCCGATCAAGTGCAATATTTTTCATCGAATTCTCTTGTGAATACAATTAAACATTTCCTCTCAGATCAGGCAGCTTGCCATACTACAGGAAATATGCAATCAATTTATAACAGATGTATGCTCACAGTAAGAAGAAAATTTGGGCATTTCAAGATGGCACAACCTTCTGTTTGCTTAACTTTTGACCACCATGAACTGATACTTTGGCTCATTTTTTGGCAGAGAAAGCTACCGTCAGCCGATACATGGCTTGGTATGTTTTCCTGCTTTTCCTAATTCATGCCACATTTAAAGATTAATTGTTTTATCTCAACTTGTTTGTTTATAAAATCTTACTCTACATCCAATTCCCTTACCAGTGCTATATAACATGATCAGTTTCGTGTGACTGGGATTCCAATGTCAAATTTGAAATCTAAAAATATGATCCCTTGAATTGGCCCTGTCAGAACATGGAAAATAACCTGGTAGTCAAAGAGTGAAACAACTGTGATGGTGTTCTGTCAGTATAGCTCACATGCTCTGTGAATTGTAGGCACCAGCAAAGCCTTAGAAACAATTTATTGGTTTTCCTGTAGTTATTTTGCATTGGAAATATATTAACTGAAAGTCACACACACTTTCTTTTTCTTCTGTGAATATATATTATGAAACCAAAGCTCCAGTGCAGTCTCTGTCATATTTCCTGCACTGATGGTGATATGGAGGAACTAAGATTTCATGTGTAGGTTGCAGTGTTGACATGTAGAACAGCCAGTGCGACAGTTGGGTGTTTTGTTTCGGTGTTGTGGTGCTCTATGTATATTTGATGTTCTCAATATTCTCTTTCTTCCTGTTCCCGCCCCTTGCACCGTCTGCGTCTTCCTCTCGTACCACCACCCTCTCTGTCGGCTTGATGTCACCTGATATGTAGAATACTCCCTGGCCGCTGCCTCTATGTGGACCCGTAAAGACATTAAAGAGTTCAAGGAATCGTTGGTGAAAGATAAAGAGTCAGTTATTAAAATAGGCTCAGGGGAGACAGTCACGGTGAGTGGAACAGTCGTTATTAGTTATCTCTCTTTTTTCTTTTTCTTTTCCTTTTTCGGTTTATTTTCTGGTTTTGTTTTTCAACTTTTTGTTTTTTGGTTAATTTCATTTCCAATTGTTATTACCCAGCAAAATGAAAACAAAGTAGGTTTATTGTTTTAAGTACTTCTGTGATACGTCTATGTTAAATGAAATCTACACCACCAACTTTGATCTCAGCACAGGGGGCAGCTCTGTAGGAATTACCACAAGTTATGTTGTCTGAAGATGACCAGC
Organism: Peronia verruculata; assembly: GCA_038406235.1. Lineage (NCBI taxonomy): Eukaryota > Metazoa > Mollusca > Gastropoda > Systellommatophora > Onchidiidae > Peronia > Peronia verruculata. The sequence goes on from JBCAUA010803535.1 coordinate 1,839, forward strand.
TGTGTGGTTATCATCTGTGTGAATCTATAACTCTTCCTCCTGTAGTTCTTGCTGTCGATGTGTCTGTTTTTGGAATCATTTCATTTTCTTTCCCCTTTACAGTACTGGCTAGGCACTGCAAAGAATGATTTTGTCAGTCTAAAAGTTATGGTATTTTATGTATAGATGTAATGATCCACTGCACAATCTTAATTGAACAATAACTACAGGGATGTCAAATTTCCTACTTTAGTAGGAAAATATACTTTTTGGCCATGAATAATTTCTCTGTTGGCCCCAAATCCGGCATCATTTACCATTAATTAATGCTTCATTTTATGCTTCAGAATATGGCGAGAACTTTTCCTACTTTTTAATATAGACATTGACATCCCTAATATCTAGTTGGTACACAGTGTCTTACTGCAATGGTGTTAAAATTCATTGATATAGTGAAATATTAACAGCTTGTTCTGAAAATTATTTTGTGGAAGTGTCAGGGTTAATGTATGTTTTAATGTTCCTGTATTCTTTCATATTATGTGCTTTGATTATTTGTGATATTAGTATCGTGGACACTTTCATTTGTCGTGTAGGTTGTGCTCCAGTTTGATGTACATACAGAATAAAGTTAAAGCCAGACCAGTTAAAGTTAATCTGTACTATCAATGTTGTACTTTATTTTCTGAATAAAAAACAAAGTTTAAAATTTTGCCAATATTTTGAACAAATCTTAAGCAAAGAATTTGATTTTTTATTTGTTATAAACAGTCTTCTAAGAGGAACATCAGCATATGGCAAGATACAGTAAAATCTTTTTATCATTCTGAAATCGAGTCAGATTAGTTATTAATGGTGTTCTTAGAGAAACATCAACATATTATGGCAAGATACAGTAAAATCTTTTTTCATTTTGAAATCAAGTCAGATTAGTTACTAACAGTGTTCTTAGAGGAACATCAACATATTATGGCAAGATACAGAAAATCTTTTTTATCATTTTGAAATCAAGTCAGATTACTTATTAATGGTGTTCTTAGAGGAACATCAGCATATGGTGGTGAGATACAACCATGTCATTTTTTCATTTTGAAATCAAGACAGACAACTTTATCAGTAGAAAATTAAGTCAAAGTAAGGGAAAGACCATGCAATGTATAAACATGTGTTGTATGTAGAATTTATATGACACAGATGTTAAAAGGACACAATGATTATGATATTAGTTCATTTCTGTTTCAGTTCTTATTTCCTTTTGTTTTTGATTTTATTGTGTTGTCTGTTACTTAAAACAAAAAAAAAAATATATATATATATATTTATATATCTAGTGATGTCATTTGAAGAGGATCATTATAGCAGTATTTCATCCAGTCAGCTTTTGAATATTATCATAAATATTTTAGCAGCTGTAGTTAAGTATTGATATCTTGGCTCCAGTACATTGCAAGTCTCATGATTTATGCCACGCTTTCTCATCAACCCTCCAGGTAAGAGTTCCGACCCATGAAGACGGCACCTGTCTGTTTTGGGAGTTTGCCACGGACTACTACGATATAGGCTTTGGCGTGTACTTCGAGTGGACCGTGTCCCAGACGAACACAGTCAGCGTACACGTCAGTGAATCCAGCGATGAGGAAGACGAGGAGGAGGAAACGAAGCCAGAAGGTACGACCGTGATGACATCACACGACAGTTTTGAAAAAAAACAAAAAAAAACTGGCTGGAAAGTTTTATGTCTTTGAATTGTTAATGAGCCAGATTTGTTTCTCTGTATGGGAACCAGCATAAGGCGTATAAGCTGTGGAATATAGTCAATATTTTTCCTGAACTTTGTATGCAGAATTTACAAACATAATACAAAATTTCAAAAAATAGGTGTCATATGTCTTATCAGCTGAGATACTAGTGAATCTGTAGGTCAAGGAGAGCAAGATAGCCACTCTTTAATGACAGAATACATTGACACTTTGAAATTTACTTCAAGTTATCAGTCCAGATCTACAACATTATTAGCTGTGCATATCTTCAAGCATTATTATGAGTGCAGATCTTCAGGCATTATTATTAGTGTAGAAATAAAGGCATTGTTATCAGTGCAGATCTTCATGCATTATTATGAGTGCAGATCTTCATTCATTATTATGAGTGCAGATCTTCATTCATTATTATTAGTGTAGAAATAAAGGCATTGTTATCAGTGCAGATCTTCAGGCATGATTATAAGTGCAGATCTTCAGGCATGATTATAAGTGCAGATCTTCAAGCATTTCTATCTGTGCAAATCTTCATTGATTACTACAACACCTTCCCTTTTGTCATATTTGTGCAGAGAATAAAGGCGGCGACGTAGAGAAAGGTCCATCCAAGAAAGCCGAGAACAGACCACCGACAGACGAGATCATCCCAGTCTATCGCCGCGACTGCCACGAGGAGGTGTACTGCGGCAGCCATACCTACCCTGGTCAGGGGGTCTACCTCCTCAAGTTTGACAACTCCTACTCTTTATGGCGCTCCAAAACGCTGTACTATCGTGTGTACTATTCAAGATAAAGCCATCGGTCATGCTCTTCTAAGTGTCTTGCTACAGTGGGCAGGGTGGGGGTGGTCGACTGATTGCTGGTTTGCTTGGTTGGATGTCACATGACTTCGGAATGATTGGAACAGCGCAATTGCTGTTTTGGCTTTTTGTTTTATCATCTTTTTTTTTTTTTTTTTGGTTGTTTCTGAATGGATTCCTACTGCGATGATGACTGAATAATATATGACATTATATTATCAAATGAAATAATTTTGACCAGAGAACTTGTGATATAACCTGCTAGGCTGTAATAAGATAACAGAGTCGTTCTTGTTTGATTTCACGAAGATGGTACATGGACAGAGCTAAGCTGCAGCCAGGACATTTCTTAACATGTTTGCTCCTATTTTCAGTGAGCATAGCGTTCGCGGAATGATCAAGCTGACCGTAGCTGGGGCTCTGTGTGAGCATTTCATGAATAATCTCTGCGATATTTCTGCGACAGAGATAGCCAGATTTGGGTCTGTGAAAAATTTCACTTTCCCAGTGTCCAGCTCTATTTGCTTACAAAGACTCCCTGCCTTTCTTTTTTTTTTTTCTGTTGTTTGAAAGATGATTTAAATTATAGGCCTTAGTTTTTATGTCTGTCCGAAGCTTAGCAGAACAAACATTTGTCGTGCTTGGTACAGTTCACTGCACTAGATATGTTCCTGTCATTTGTTCAAATTATTATTTTTGCATCTTTAACACGATATGCATCCAAGAAATGAAATTTGTAAATATTTTCTTTTCATTTGTTCGGCGGAGTGTACCTGAGGTGCAGAAATATTGCCTTTGTGAAGCAGACAAGTTCACTTACCTCCCCAATATGATGCCAAGTAATTAGATGTAGCTCTTAATTTATGGAAGAGAATGTAGAATGTCAGCGGATGATGACAAGAGAATTCACCAAAGAGGATTTGGACATTGAAAGCTTGCAGCTCATCAAGGAGCCAGTTTATCGTCGTTACTATTCTAATAGAATCTCATAACTTCATAATTAAAACCTTTTAATTTTTGTGGCCCAATCTGCAGCACATGAAGCAATACATATGCCATTGAAACAGCAAAGTTGAACAATTACTTTAAAATATCCTCTTTTTTGTTTTGTTTTAGATCAAGTAAAACCTCATAATAATAGTAACGAGATACAAGGTGGAAACAGTTTTTTGTCTCCCCTGAAAATTTCAGGCCATGAAAGTCGTGAGGTTATATCAGACATGTAACAATGTGTGTCTTCTGAGTTCAAGCTGACATTGGTTCAAATTTTTCGCAACAGAAGCAGAATCTTTAGCCATCTGTAACTGATGTAGAACATAAGGGTTTATTATATTCATGCTATGGCTTGTTTAACAGAGGGTGCTGTATTTGTCTCGGTGTCGAGATCATCTACTGAAAGTTGCACACGTATAACTGTATCTAGAAGAATCTGAGGGAGAGAACTCGGGGGAAAAAATTAACCAAGGTTTCATAATATGTTATATATCTCATTATTTAAAATCCTGTAAATTACTGCAATATGCATCATGTGTCCTATTTATATATCAGTGTTAAGAGTATCCTAATTTTTGTGTTTATTTTATCATCTTTTTTCTTAGCTAGATTTCAGTTAGTTGTCGTTAATTTTTTTTTATTTTTATTTTTTTAATCATTCCAACTGTATTTAAAGATGCCTCGTTTATTCATTTGTTCATTAATGTGTAGCTGATGTTTGTATGTCTGATGTGGGGTGGGAAAGGATGGAAGGTAAGTGTCAGGTAAAGAGTATTGCTCCATGTCAGAGTCAGTGAGTCTAAGAGTCAGTGAGTCTAAGAGTCAGGCAGTCAGATGTCTGATGGTGCTCCGGAGAACTCATCAGTCGGTGAAAATATTCAGTTTTCAGTCAGTTGCACACCACTGCAGATTGATATCCCATATGTATGCTATTTCGGGCTATTACAGGTCATATGAGACGCGACTTAATGAAATCAGCTGCTCATCAAACTAAGCCAAACGGAGAAATCACATGTTTATCAACAGTGAGTGAATGTTTTTTTTTTTCCTTTACCAAGTCCTTCTATATCAATTTCAAAATGCATTTCAGAATTCAGTTTACTGAAATAAATTGAGTAAAAGCCCAAAAATTGTCATTTTGTGGCATGGCGTAACAAGGATTAATAAGGATTTACAAAACTGTGGCGATTTTCTCCATAATATCACCTGCAGCAACAGGTCACCCCCATTGTCTTTAATTACTTATAGCTGAATTTTTACTGAAGATAGAACAATCGTTCTTTCATACATTGATACGGAAATGAGTAATCTTCAAAGTGATACCAATAACTCCATATGCTCAAAATTTTACGAGACCCTGATTTCATCGTGTCGCATCTCATATGTCATTTGCTGACATCACCAGACATGACATTGGCCGTTGCAGTGATAAGTTCGTTAGGGTAGTTCTTCTCTTTAGACATTTCTTACAATTCCTGGACAGCAACTACAACAAGGACTTTGCCCTGGCTTTCTTACCCAGCACTGCTTTCATGAGAACAGCTGACTGGGTGGACAGGTTCATCAATGTCTAGAGGAGCTTGGCCAGGGACACACCTGTCACAGGTATTGAAGGCCATGATCAGAAGAGTCACGGTCAGTTTGACAGAGGCTGAATTAGCAGAGTTTTCAGAATTGTCCTAATGTGGGAGGGGCTAACTAGGCATGCGAATGCTGGGGGCTAACCAGGCAGGAAAATGCAGTCCATCTGGGGGCTTACTAGGCAGGCCAATGCTGTCTATCCGGGGGCTTACTAGGCAGGCCAATGCAGTCTATCTGGGGGCTAACCAGGCAGGCCAATGCAATCTATCTGGGGGCTAACCAGGCAGGCCAATGCAGGCTATCTGGGGGCTAACCAGCAGGAGAATGCAATCTATCTGGGGGCTTACTAGGCAGGCCAGTGCAGTCTATCTGGAAGCTAAATTAGCAGGAGAATGCAGCCTATCTGGGGGCTAACCAGGCAGGAGAATGCAGTCTATCATGGGTAAATGAGTTCAGTTTTAGATGATTGGAGAGAAAATTCAGAGAATATTATACACAGATATCAGTCTAATGAGGCAGGAAAGACATGTGTATATCAGTGTGTGTGACAGAGCGTACGGTCATAAGTTGCTCATATCATACCTGAATGTTAAGAGCTCTTGTTATTGTGATTGTTTTTTGCTATTTGTATTTTATTCTTACCCACACATTGTCATGTCAGGTTTGTAGAAGTCAATATCCTTCAGCATAATCATTATTTATAAAGGAATTTGGTAAAACGAAAGGTCAGTTGTGACAAGTGAGCCAAGGACCATCACTGGAGCGGGCACATTTATGTACCTGACCATGCTAGGACAAATAAAATGGTTGTATTATCTTCTTCATCATCTGTTGTGTATGACACATGCTAACTTTATATCAGTGGCACCGATAATGTGGCCGTTCTTGTGAGATTCAGAACATCAGTCCAGGATGGTTGTTTTTAGCAATACTATATATCTCTTGCCGTCAGTCAAAATGAGATGTAAGTCGCTGTACTGGAACCGCGAAATCAGGCTTTGAATGTGATGAGGGCGGTCAGACATCGAAATTTTATTATTGCAGAAATCGAAAGTACATTAATTTCTGAACAAGACAATATTGGTCTCACCCTTAATTTATAGATATTTCTCCATTAAAATTGGGTTTTTGTGACTTAGGTTATGTAGATTTATGCATTCAACCATTCATTTAAACTCAATTTTCTCAGAATTTCAGTCATCGCTGAGGGGTCCTAGCAATATCTCTGGCTAGAATAAAGCTAGCTCAAAAAGTTTTATCATCACCTGAAAGGGTATGAAATAAGCTTTCATATGATACCAAAAAGCACGTGTGGCAAAAAATGGAAATACATCTCTTTTTGACTGGCTGCGACATATTCACTTTTTTGTTCCAGTTGTCATTATTTTTAGCAATTTGTGTTAGACACTCATAGCTTTTTCTTTTCCTTTTTTTTTCTGTCTTTCTGTCCGTATTTTGCAATTTCATCTGGACAGGAGAAATGTCAAAGTTCTATACCTGTATTGTGTTATGGAAAGCTCACAGACTTGATTGTCTGAACAAGACATGTTGATTTGTATGTTGTAGACTGTGTCAGTTCTTACCAGCCAGGTGTTGGCCTGTGTTTTCCTTGCTCACCTAGACAAGCCACTGTGTGGACTATCAGTGAGGAGACATCTGATCCACGTATGTTTGTGTTTGTCTACAAACTGGATCAGTGTGTCTGTTATGTGTTGACCTGGGATTGTCAGTGTGTGAGGTCAGATGTTTCATGTTGTCCCAAAAGGCGGGGAAAGAACAAGACCTGATATGTGTGTGTCAATCACAATATTGGTCAAAAGAGATACAACATTTTGATCCATGTTCACCTCTCCTGACTGAAAGTTGGATTAGTGTTGATCTGTAGATGAAGATGATGTGTGATATACTGCTTCTGTGCTACAAAAAAAAATGTCAAATAGCAGATTGTCCGATATCTCAGCAGGCTGTGACAGAGACAGATTTCTATCTTGAGCCAGTCTCAGCATTAACGCTGTCCTGTGAGGGCTCTTGAATTCTGTAAACCTTTTCCAAAATCAAAGGAAATAATTTTTTTCCAAATCTTATTTTGATTTCCTATTAATACTATTAACCTGTTGTTGAACCCGACAGCCCGGTACACCGGGCAGATTTACCAGTTTCAAATTCCCAACAGTCAGGTAGACGGAGCCCCAGTCCTGTGTGTCCACTACAGTTAAAAATAGATCTAGTAGGAAGGACATTTAGCACTACGCTGATTACAAATGTCTACGCCCATGATGGCATTTGAGGCTTGTGTTTAGAAAAGACATTGAACTTGAAATGAGAAATGTGTGTGCTTTGCCTAGAAGGTCAGGGACAGGGGTTTTTCAGGCATTGGTGACCAGGGTTTAAAGGGTTAATGTGGCAAATCCCTCACTTCAGTCAGTAGAAGCTGCCTCATAGGTTTTATTTGAAGTCATATGAACATGTATCGTATGTGAGAAAAGATATAGATTTCATTTGATGCAGGGGTAGGGAGGCGTGCACTAGTCAAGAAAGTTAAAATTACTCATTTATGCTGTGGTTTGGCTGATACAAAAAACTCAGAATAGACAAAAAGACTCCCCAAGACAACTTGGCAAGAGCAATCACACTGACCACGTTCCATTTTCAAAAGATTTATTCCACACTACAGCACCAGGAGAGAGAAAGGAAAGTATAACCATCTATGACACAGGTCCAGCGTACTCTGATAGGCAAATAAGCCTAGACAACCACCAAGTTTGTTCAGGAATACCAGAGGATCATAGACATCGCAAAATGACATCAATTTTTGTTACCAGTGTCAAAGATTTTAGTGAAGTTTTTAGCTTTTCAGAGAAATTTGGAAGCATTTTCCCCGTGACATTATGTATTCATCAGTCTTGAAGTATTCTGCAGAAATGTTGGTTAATTTTATTTACACTCAGTCGATTTAAAGTAACATTTTACATGACTAATTGGGATGGTTGGCAGTGTTGTTTTCTTCTTGCTCTATCTTATTTTTTTACTTTGTGTATGTTGTCTTTTCGTGTAATTCTGTTGTATCAACTGCCGTACCTTCACGATGTTTGTCTTATTCAATTACAGACACAGGATTTATGTTTTCATATATGTGTACTGTTTTCTGTCCACTCATCCGTACAATCTGTACATGTACAATATTCCCAGGCCACGTTAGATGTACACATTAATTTGTCAATAAACATTTGGCTGTTTGATACACATTACACCAGCCTGGCTTCTGTCCGATCTGTGACGTTCTACCATTTTATGTGTTGGACTTTATCTGACGTTTTCTGACTTTGTGTCATTGGTCTTGTTGCATATGTGCAAACACAGGAAATTTTTAGCGTAGGTTTGAGATAAGGCCTTTAGATGAACTTGAAACATATGTCTTGCATTCAGGGCAAATGAGTCAGAAGTCGCCTCCAGCAATTTCAATTTACGCCCATTTTTAACTATTTTCCTACTCATATACAAACATGAAAATTTAACCTTGTTTGACCTGAAAAAAAGCAAAATTTTGTATCTCGCTTGGAAAATAGTGAAAAACAGGCATAACTCAAAATTGCTTGGCGCAACTTCTGTCTCATTTGCCCTGGGTGCAAGACATTTGTTTAATCTTTACTTATTTGTTTATCAGTTCTCACCTTTGTACTAATGGATTTGTTTGATATCATAGTTTACACACAATAAAGATATAACTACAAGCATGAAGAAAAATACCGAAGGTGAAAATCAAATTTAGATCTATTTGCTTTGCCTCTATGCAATGGGACCATGTACCAACAGTCTGTTTCCTCTTCTCACTGTGATGGACAAAGGAGAGAACGGGATGTCGGCCAGTTTCTAGACAATTTGTACCACTGTCATAATCGTAATATATTTGTAACATTGCAAGAAACAGGAAATTGGGATCTGTCAACTGTCGGCACAACTATTGTGTCATCATACTTATCCACTGTGATAAATCTTTCTAGTTCGCGCAGAACAGACTAAATTGTGTTGGTGTCTCACAGATTCTGTCCATAGTGCTCCAGAAACTGGCACAGAACTTTGGAGTTTTATGTTTCAATTCAGAGCTTTAAAAAGGAAAGAAAAGGAAAGAAATCTGAAAAACATGTTATTCACAAAATAACCATCAACTTTTCATCCCACTGTGCCAAAAAAAGACAAACAAATGATCCATGACTGGGCTATATCTTTCATGATGTTACTTTTTCTCTTGTTTTTGTTCTAACTGACAATGTCCGCAATGTTTTTCACACTGTAGATTGGGTTTCATTACTGACTGTGTGAGCACCACATGGGTGTGTCTTTCTGAGCAAATGCCAGAAGGTTTAGCTGATGAACTCCAGGTATTATTTCTCTATGTATTTGCTTCTATTCAACATCTGTACAGTCATCTACAGACAAGCTGGTAACAGAAGATATCCAGTGGAAGACGGAACGATTCAAGTTTGTAGATCTTGTACAGACTAGGTTGAAGACAAAAATTGATCACTAACATTTTGTCAAAGTTTGCAGTTTCAGTCTGAAATCATATATCATATTGAAAAACCAAATTCTCATTTGCTATTAATTTTAGACGATTGTTTTAATTTTGGAGGAAACTTTAGAAACACCCGGACTCCAAATGATAGAAATCCATGGCATAACTCCTGTCTTCGTCTGTCCTCTATAGCATGTCCTCTTTTATATCCTGTTTTGTTAAATTTTGCTCAATATTACTTTTCTTGAATATCCTTCTTTTGATTATTTTCTGATTTGTTAATATTTCACTTTCTCTAGGGAGTTTAATGATTTACACCATCCTCTGTGAAACAACACAGTGCCAGATTTGAACGCAGAGTTTGGTTCGACGCTTCTGGCTTACTGACTGTCTATGTGTGGGTTGGTAAGCAGTCATGATAAAGTCAGAAACCCGTGCTCAGACTTGTCTTGCTTTGTGCCGACTCTCGCAGTTGAGATCAGGAATTTGAGCACTTGTAATAAACAGTTTAAAGATTGTCTGTGCGTAATAGCGAATGAACCGTCTGTGCTATCAATGCTGACAAATGCTGTTGCACCGTGACTGTGTGGCTAGTGTCACTGCCGACTCTGTGTTCCTCTCAGCGCGGGATAGAAAAAAAAAAGACTGAATGTGAGTTTGGATTAAAGAGAGCAACAATGACAGAGAAAGATCATCTGGTCACCATCCTATATAGGCAAGATTTTGAAAGCTGGACATAATTTATGAATACATTTCACTTCAGTGGGAAAGAGTTTTTGTTAAAGACATCGGAACTGGGGCAGATTCTTCATTTCTATCTGTGATGACCTGTGACAATTTCATCTCAAAGCGGATGGTCAATTTGGCACATACTGCTATTTGATTTTTCGTGTCAGTGTGAGAATTTCATCTCTGTTTTCATCTCTCTCTGATTCTGCTTTGCTTGCCTTAATATTTGCTATTTCACCATGGAAGTTTGGATAGACTTTGTTGTCTTTGTCCAATTTGTTAACCATTGCAGTGTCAGAATTGCCTAAATGGAGCATGTCTATATGTCTTGCACATGAGGAAAATGTCGAAAATCTCACCAGGCTTATACAGCATAATATTCCAGAGGGACAGTGGCGTGTAAAGATATTCTTGTATAGATCCTTTCCACGTTCGTGTTTACTTCCGTGTTTGGATGCGAATTTTTGGTGGGCAGACGCGGAAGCGAAACGTCATAAGTGATTTACTTCTGTGTTTGAAATGTAAACAACAGAATGGTGGGCGGACGCGAAAGTGAAACGTCATAAGTGAACGACCTATAGTTTGGCATGACAGTCAGTTCTTGCTGGAGACAAGGAGAAACCGACAGGGCTGATATACCAAACACATGTTATTGGGGGCCTGTTACCCACTTGATCCCCTGAGAGAGATACAAAGCAGACCATTTCCCATCTTCAGCCTTTCCCAACCAGGCTATCACACATGAACAATCTCACTGTTGTCTCCCCTGAACCCAGTCTCTACACTGGAAGAAATCTCTCAATACAGCAGCTGACCTGAACATGTGGAGACCAGCGCCATTTCTATGGAGAAAATGGTGGGCTATATTATCTCTCTGTGACTAGAGCAAACTTGATTATTATTAATGTAAAATTTCAAATATCTTGCTTTTTCTCATCACAGCTATTGACATTTTCACCTTCAACACCTATCTTTTTTTTAAAACTTTCTTTTGTTTTTTCAGTGTTCATTATGGTTTCATCACACTTTGACTATATATACATGTAGGTGGCTGAATCTACAGAGAGGAAATCCTTTATGACAAGCGCCTAATCCCTCAACTGACGAAATAATTTCAATGTATCTTCTATCCACAATGTTTTAAATCTTTTTTTATTACCCTACAAGTACAATGTATAACAATGACAACCTCTGTGGTGCTTTTTGTTTTTGTTTGCAGTTCTTGTTTTGTTTTTGTTTCATTTCTTTTCTTTGTTGTTGTTTTCTTAGATTATTAAAAATTATTATTTTTTTTTTTTTTTAGTCAGAAGGACAGCTGTATTTGTTGACAGACAATCTGTTTTGGGGATTACGGCTAAATTTTCAGAGCCCCCTTCCAAAACAGATCTTGGAAAAGTCGTCAAAATATAGGCAGGAACTGAGAACTTTTTGTTATGAAATATCCTATGTGCGCCAAGAAATTCATTGCATTTCATTTTAATGTTGGATTTAAACACCTGAGGACCGCAGGGGCACAATGACAGTTGTCACAAAATACGGTTTTCGTGGTTATCTGCCCTACCAGTAGCCCTCCCACTGAAGTTTTACGCCTTCTATCTGCCTCTATCGAAAGACGACTGTAATACTAGGAATAAAAAAATACAAGGATATATTTCTTGAACAAGAATCATACACTTTCAAATCTGAAAATTCATTTTACATAAAACTAGATCTAGTATTTTGCGACTACAGTCATTTTTCCTCTGTGGTCCTCACATGTATGTCTAAAGTGGGTTGTAATATTGAAACATGACAGCACATATATCATGTTCTTACTCTGCTCTCACAGAGATGAGCATCATTGACCATCTTTTATTGGTTTGATATTGATTTTGTTCCCATGTCTTTGTATCTTTCCCTCTGTCTAAATGTTGATAAGCTAATAAAATTTATATCAAATGAACTTCTCTGTCTTTTTTCTCAACGTTTGTTCAGTTTTTGAAACGCTGTAGACAAAAGTCTGTTTTAGTTCTAAAGTAGGTTCTCTGTTCCCACCTGCAGGTGGTGCAAGCCCGCTATTGGTGGGGTGTTGCCCATGGAGTGCCATCCTCGAGGTTCTAGGGGTGACATCTCTTCTCTGTCTCCTTGCTTCTGTCTTCTGTCCCGCTTTCTTTGCTCTCTTCCTCTTGACGTGTAAACGTATCTTACCGTGTTTGACACAATGAAATCGTACTGATGTGTCTTTAAACCCCAACACAAACAAACAAAAATGTTCTGATGTTGGAAAGATACACACCAGTTCAAGATAGCCAATTTTGACGCGTTTTTTGGCGTTGTTGAGTCTCAAATATAATCTTTTTCTTTTTATCTCGACACTGAGATTTCTCCTCCTTTCTCTCTCTTTCTCTGCCTGTCTGTCTGTCTCTCTGTCTCTGTCTCTGTCTCTCTCTCTCTCTCTCTCTCTCTCTCGCCCTTCTTTTCTCTCTATCTTTCTCTCATTGTCTTTCCGTCTCTTTTCTATCTCTCCCGTTCT
>JBCAUA010803645.1:0-14704 GCA_038406235.1 Peronia verruculata
CTATCTATCTATCTATCTATCTATCTATCTATCTATCTATCTATCTATCTATCTATCTATCTATCTATCTATCTGCGTTTCCTTGTGAGTGTGTGGCTCTCTCTCTCTCTCTCTGCATGTCTCCCTCACGCCATCTGCGTAGCTTATCACATGTCACTTAATCATTCTGGGATTCGCTGTTGATTCAGGTAGATTAATGTGTGAAGTAGCATCCCCCCCCCGACTCCCTCCCTTACCCACAAACTCCAGACAGATTTCAGATATCTAACAATTTCGAGCTAGGCAGAGCGAGAGGATTCCTGACCTCTCTAGATCTGTCTCTCGCTCACCCTTGTCAAATCCTCGTAGGTATATCCACCGGGTGAGTGTAGTGTTCCACCCTCAGATTCCAGTGCATGTCCCGTGCCTGGCGAGCGTGAGCGCTTCCTCATGGCCGACACTTGCCGTGCCAGCAGAGAGCTGAGAATTGTTTACACTAAACTATGGGCTGCTTTTTCTCGTCTGGCTGTTGTGTAAGTGCTGGCTTGCCTGCTATTTCATTGCCGTGTCTAAAGTTTTTTGTAAGTTCATAAATGTGTTAGTATTTCTAGTGGAACGGTAATTATATGTGAAATAGAAATCTTCGAAGTATGAAGGTATTTGGCCGAGTATTTTAGATATACTTGCTTGGCCAGATGCCCACAGACTCTTCCTGACCATTCTGGTATTGGCATAATCTGTGATGATTATCCATATTATATAGGTATGAGAGCAGTGTTCATTTCTTTGACATGTGCATGCATCGCTAGATCTACCGCTCGTCTTACAAAATCGGCTCTTTTTCTCACACTTTAAAATCGTCTAAATGTCTACAAACAGTTATTATTGGGCTGACTACTTTGCAGCTTTTGAAAACTAGAAACAGAACATATGTTCGCCATGCTTTATTTACGGGAAAGATATTCCTTGACATAGACTGGGCAAAACAAGTTCGTTTGGTTACCGGAAAAAATCTTCAGATTCAACTGATTCTCGAACAGCGGAGACCACAATATAGGTGCCTGTTGATATTAGAAATTGCCCTAAAATGAAGTTGAACATGACGTTGGTTTAAGATCTCAAAAGGTAACTGATGTTATCAGACCCACGATAATTGTTGAACTGAAAATATTATAGTCTTTATTGGGATTTTTAAACCCGTCAGAGTGACTAGTGTCAGCTCTTGTACACACTGTGAAGGGAGTCTTCCGACGAAAAATTCGTACTAGATCTAGTGAGTAGCCTTTTCTTCTTTTTGCATTTCCCCCACCACCCTCCTTAACTCTAGAAGTATGAAAGGCTGATCTTTCAAGGTTGTACAATCATGCGACGTATTTGAATGAAAAAGTTGAAATAAAATAGAGTTTTGTTGCCATTTTGACTATTACAACTGTCATAAATATCTTGAAAACTAATTTTGTTTGTTTGTTTTTGCTGATTTTTTTTTTCTTCTCTTTTCTTTTAAATTCATCATCATTCGGGCTACTGACTGATTACAAAAGAAAAATGAGGTCAAAAACCAATTTGGCCGCCTGTACCAGCCAGATCAATCACTGCCTGATGTTAGAAGTAATGTCTTCCTCGAGATTTACTCTCTGAAGTTATGAAATCACCAAAACCTTACTTTTTAGTTAATATTCTTTCTCGTAGGTGAACAGCATGTCTATCAGTTCTTGAGCACGAATCAAAATAATCTGCGGAATTCACGACGAAGAAGACTCGGGTTTGACAGATAGGTCACTGTGACATCACTGGCATCCCTGTCACCAGTGCCCGTAATGAGGCGAAAGAGGAGTGCCAATAATCAAGAGACAATGTACAATAATGAGTTAATATAAAATAATGGCGGCAGTGACCACAGGACTATCTTGTCATTACAGTTGTGATCATCTGCCGGGTGACATTTCTTCATAAAGAGCACTTATATATTATCACAATGCCCCGTTTCGTATGTCTATAATGACAAAGATTTTTATTATCTAACATAACCTCACTGTGTGACTGACGTAAAGTAAAGCATTCCCCGGCTCGAACCTCAAGCGTTCCGAATAACCTTTCCGGTTACACTCAATGTAACATTAGCACTCACGGACCACAGATGAATTGTAGTGTTTCTTAGCGATGCTCTTAGCAGGAAAATGATGGGCGGGGGGAGGTGTGGGTGCAAGGGGGGGGGGGGTTCAAAATGAACTAAAATTTTTTTTCGTCAAATGTTGGAGCAGAGAAAGACAGAAAAAGATGCGTGGAGAA
The DNA here is from genome assembly GCA_038406235.1 of Peronia verruculata. Classification (NCBI taxonomy): domain Eukaryota; kingdom Metazoa; phylum Mollusca; class Gastropoda; order Systellommatophora; family Onchidiidae; genus Peronia; species Peronia verruculata. Next base: position 2,269 of record JBCAUA010803645.1, read on the forward strand.
CATTTAGTAACTGGACTGCCTCCCACTCCGCAACCATCTAAGACTGTTTGAGAACTCGGGAAAGATGGAAGAAGCTGGCCACGAGGTCTTTTTGTGGTTCTCCACTGGTCATCGAGACTTCGGGACAGGCTAATATAAGACAGGGAAGGAAGAGAGAGAATAGTGTAAGAGAGGGTAGAATATGAATATGATCGGATGGGATAGGATAGGATAGGTTACAATAGGGTACGATAGGATCGGCAGGATAGGGGAGGATAGGATAAGGTAGGATAGGAAGGGATAAGATGGGATAAGAGAGAACAATGTTTGAAAGAGTCTTGTTTGCTTATTATTTTGAAACACCACAGCTCGACAGCTTTCAAGCGACACTGGGCATTCTCTACACGAACACCAGACAGTATGCTAGGATAAGGACATAACATCTGAAATAAAGAGCATAAGGATGGTCTCGTAAGAAAATGATGCTAAGTTCTTTAACATTTTATTATTATTATTATTATTTTTTTTTATCTTTAGAAAAACAGCATGGAACATTCTTCCAGCGACAGTACCGGCAGTACAGACTCCAGGAGGCCTTACACCCCTCCCCCGGGCCCGAGTGGACTGCCCTGTGTGGGCTCACTATTTGAGTACAAGGGTCCAAGAACCAACCTGAGATGGACCAGCCAGTTCGGACCGATCTACCAGGTGAAGATGGGCAACAAAACGCTGGTCTACCTGAACTCGCTAGAGCTCGTACAGAAGTACATGGAGGGGCGAGAAGGCGAGCAGTTTCTGGACAGACCTGTTGGTCCCGCATCTATAGGCCAAGGTCAGTATATCAATGTATGGCTATAGATTAAGATTAACCCCCCCCCCCTCCCCCCTTTCCTTTCCCAACCCGTCTGTCTGTGTTTGCGTGGGCGAACCATCAAGATTTAGGTGAGGAATTTTAAAATTCTGTTGGTCTCAAGGCCTTAATCAAAACAAGATGCGTGAGACTCCGTCATTGTCATCCTCTGTTTGAAATGTCCCAAATATTTTGGTCCAAAACGTCGATATCAGTACAGTGGATTACCTACTACATCAAGAGAGAGAGAGAGAGGGAGAGAGAGAGTGTGTTGCCGTTTTTCTGTCCAAACTTAGGAATAAGAAATTTGGACATTCCAGTGGTTCTTTATTCTTCTCATTCATTGGGTTAACAGTGCTTTTACCATGTAACAGTTCAGATCTTCAGGCGATATGAGACGAAGATTTTCTTACCGCAATGCATTTATTTCGAAAGAAATTCAAATACCAACTAAAAGAAAGGGAATCTTTGGTTATTTCAGTTCGCTGACAATCATCTTAGAGGTAAGTGAGAGAGAAAATCAGTCCTTTCCTGTTGTCAGTACTTTTTTGTCCTTAACACTTCACTTTGCGTGAGTTTTCTGTATGTTTGATCTAATTCCATTTTACATACATGTAGATTTACATAACGTCATCTCTCTGTCTCACGACAGGCCTTCTTTTTGGCAACGGAGAGAACTGGGTGAAAAATAAACGCGCCTTTATGAAAGCTCTGCACACCAAGACCTTCGCGGAGAATATGGAAGGCGCCATCCAATCAGAGCTCAGCTTAATCATGCCCGTGCTGCAACTGCAGAGCGAGCGGCCAATCCAAATCGGCGACACGCTTATCAAGGCTTGTATCAACGCTATTGCGGGGCTCCTATTGGGCGGCTCCTTGCCAAGTGATGCAGATGACAGAAAAATATTGGAGAAAATTGCCAAGTCTCTGGAAGGCGCCGATTTGACCTCCATCCTGACCAAGATTTCATTGAAACATCCAAAGTAAGTGATCTAACCCATCTTGTATTTTGTTTACATCTTTTTGTCAATCTTCTTATTTTCCTCTTTTTTGTTCCGTCTCAACTTTTTCATTCTCTTCTCTTTTTTCTTCTGCTTCCTTGCCCAGAATTCTGTCTGGAGTCATCGGGGTGCCTCTTGGTGAGTTGTGCAGTAGGGATAAATTATATCATTCTTTGATAGTTTTATAGGCCTAGCTGGTAAACAGATTCAACCTTACCAGACAGAATATAAGTTATATAACGGCGATCGCCGATAAATCCCAACCTTCTTACCACGGTTGTGGACAGCTGAGATAACCACCACTACAGGAGGTTGAAAAGCTTATAAAAACCATAACCAACCACCCATCCCAACACCACACAGCAACACAGACTTCACGGTCATGGTTGTGAGCCAGGCAAGACTTGGGTCTTCACAGATTGTCGGCTCCTGAATGCTATCGGTCCATCTTTTCCTCTGCCCACCCTTTTTTTGCGACCTATCTAGTGTTTGAACACAACTGGAGCATGTTTTGTGGGGGTACCATCTTAACTTCATTGCACAACCTCAGACAGGGCACAGAGATACGCTGTCCAGCCATTAGCCTGTCTGTGAAAATGTTAACAACTCCATCATGCAAGTCATAATGAGGCCAGTGATATTTACTTCTCTGCTAACTGAAAGTTAGCTAAACTCTGCTTACTTCTCTCCCCTGAAAGGGCTGAGAATGTTGACATTTAACCACAATATTGGCTTCCAATTGTTACATGCATAATTATGATTGTAAACTTTGTGACATTCAAGTAGTTTTGTGTGGTATTTGTAAATTACTTCATCCATTGTGGTAAGATTTTCCTAGCTTGTGAGAAATAATGGTTATGGTTTTTATAAGCTTTTCAACCTCCCGTAGCGGTGGTTATCTCAGCTATCCACAACGGTGGTAAAAAAATAACACAATACCATTGTGTTATGTGACTACTTCAATGTGAGAAATAAAAATATGTCCAAACAAAAATATAGTTAGCAAACCAACCAACCAACCAACCAACCAGCCAGCCAACCAATTACACAAAGAAACACACACACACAATCAAAGTGATTTTTTTTTTAAATTAAAAATTTCTGACAAAATAAATTTCTTTCTCGGGTACAGGTTGCGAGAGCCTCTGTCCAAGGTGTTCTTCAGAGAAATAGTTGATGTTCACGGAACGTCGCGACATTTGCAGCACCTCCTGCGCCAGTGGATCCGCCAGGCCCGCAATCGGACACTCTCTCCCATGCCCGCTTGCCCACACGCTAATAACAATCCAGGACAGCTGCCAAACTTGATCCTTCCCACTCCAACTGGCGATTGGACAAACACAAACAAAAATGGCACAGCTGATACAGATGATCAGAATCTTAAATCATCCAAAAAGTTTCCCTCTTCATCATCTCTTGTATCTCCACCAAAAGATGATTCTGTGATCGAAACCTCCATGCGCTGGGCCACCAATTTAGCCGTGCTGGGATTTGGAGAGACAACTCAAGACGAGGTCGACTTTGAAGAGGCAGAACCCCCCGAGGCCAAATGTCCACACACACCGTTGACTGAATTCCAGTGGACCTTCCGACAGATGTCCATCAACGAACATCACGACTCCATCCTACAGCGCATCATTCACCAGCCGGAGTTTGCCTCTGTCACAGAGGAGAACGGTGAGAATTTGTACGACTGTTTTTATTGTCAAATTCCCTTTCCTTACAAACACTTGGATCTATCATAATCTGGCAGTTAGTCCAATCAATTTTATTCTATAGGAAGAAGAATGAGGCTGGAAATGTTTTAACTGTGATGAATATTTGCTACATATATGTTAGCTACATGTAATATGCATCGATGCGTGTCAATAAATTTTACAAACAAAAAACACGACAGCCTAAACTGAATGTTCAAATGTAGCAAGACACAGATTATAGACTTCCAATGGAAACTACCTTTACTTTTACATTTTTGTGATCAATTGTTGAATTCATTCTTCAGGGAAAGTTTCTATACCAAAGCTTCCTGTTGCACATATCAGTAAACAAACAAGTGGTGGTTTTGCAAAATCGTTATCTTTGTACATCTTGTATTACCTGTCCTGTATAGCATCAAATGGTGGTAATGTCCCTTGGGCATATTATCAGGTTAAAATTAAACACTCTGTCCTCCTTTTTTTTTTTTTAAATAGAAGATATGTATATTAAAAAAAAAAAAAAGAACGAAATGCACGAAGTTGACATATATCTTGTTTGTGCTCTCTCCAGATGAAGAACTCCTCCAGTCTCTGATCGACATGTTCTTTGGCGGCGTGACCAGCACTTTGTCGTCCATTGAGTTCATCCTGATGTACCTGAGCAAGAACCAGCCGATGCAGGAGTACGCACAGAAGGAGATTGATCGTGTCATAGCCGCCAACGATGGCAAAGTGACCTTCCAGCTGAGAGAGCAGATGCCCTACGTCCGGGCGTGTATTGTGGAGGGTCTGAGACTTGGAGCTATCACACCATCCACACTACCACACATCGCCAAAGTGGACACAGAGGTGAGATTTCCTTGTTTTAAAATGTTGTCATTACAAAAGTTATGCACTGTTTTAATCCGACGATGTTCTGTTTATCCAACATAAGTGAAAATGAAATAGGACTTCTTAAGCTTAGTCTGAGGGCTTTGCAACCAGAAAAAGTAATTAATGAACAGCACTGGCCAATACATAAACACATAAAATGAATGAACAATAAAATAAATTAATAAACAAACAAACAAATAAATGAATAAATAAATACGAACACTATAGTAAACAACAAGAAGAGTAACATAGACTGTGTATAAATTTGTGAAGTTGCCATAATCAATAAAACCTCTGTCTTTGTTCTCTAGATCGAGGGCTACAGCATTCCCAAGGGCACCTTTGTGCTGGGCAGCATCATCAGCCTGCACTATGACCCCAAATTTTACCTTGACCCTGAGCAGTTCCGACCTCAGAGACACCTGACAGCAGATGAGGAGTTTGTCCCACCTAACAGTTTCCGGCCATATGGCGTTGGTAAGTGTCTGATTATTCATTCAGCATCTTTTTCATGCCCTTTTTACTAATTCTGTATCACCAAGGGCAGACAGAATGTAGATCTCACATCTCTCCCTCTCCTTATATTTGACAACTTCAGTGGATATATCTTAGTTTTTCAGAGCAAAAAACCAAAAATTATTTCACCAAACTTCATTTCCCGCTTTTAAAAATGGTCCAGTTTACTTCACATTTTGAAAAGTTAGTTTGAAAATATTTCTAAATGCTTGAATTAAAGATAATAAATTTCAATTCCATTCTTTGCCAGGTGCTCGCCATTGTGTGGGTGACAAGATGGCCGACATGCAGATCTTCCTCTATCTGGTGAACGTACTCCACCACTTCAATGTCCAGCCAGTCGGAGACCAGAGAGCCTCAGCCATGGAGACGCACATGCGCATCATCCACCGCCTCAAGGAGTTCAAGGTTGTCTTACAGCGCAGACAGCCTGCTGTCTGAATAATGCACCTGTTGTGATACAGCTTCGTACAGATGTAGATTACATTGGCCAGTTGGTCATGTGATCCCAAACAAAGACTACACATTAAAAATCTCAGCTGCGAGATATTTGATCACTTGGTGGGAGCCAGTAGTCAAGCAAGAGCCCTACCACAATCCTTACAGCTTGTTCCTTCTCACAGACATTTGGAATGCTTTATTCTGCCTGCTCTGTTACAACTTTGGCAAAAGCTCACATGATTGTTGTTTTGACTCAAAGTTTCAGCGAGATACCATTAGTCCTAATTGGAAAGGCGTGGATTGAAAACTAATAAATATGTATCTTGAAACTGTCACGAAAGGGAAATTCATTTCAAACAAATGAAAGTTGTCAAGCCAGACTGAAAAAATGAAATGATTTTGCTTCAGTTTTAGTCGATTTAATGACATTGAATTGACTGGCATTAATTATCTGAGTATTGCATTGTGTAAGCATAGGTCAGTTTGATCTAGAGTGGATAGATCAGGGCCACATCTGCTTTTCAAAGTACATTTAACTGTGAGAGGTGTCTGTCTCAGTAGTTTCCGAGTATTTTTGGCCTGTGGTCAGTTCTATACTTTCTGGGCATTCCCAATTTGACGTGAAGCTACCAATGCGATTCAGTATTGACTCGTCCATCTGACGCCGACAGAATGCTGTGCTGTTATGTGAAGTATTAAATTTTGTATTATGCAAAACTTTTTTTTTTTTTTGTACATTTCTTTATATAAAATATTGCAAAAAAAAAAACCTTCTCCACTGGCATAGTAGAGAGTATGGTGAGTGTTTGCGAATTTGGTGTAAATGATGTAGTTTGTTGAGAACTTGTACTCCAAGACCTTTGTCTTGCTCCAAGTGCAAGATTCTTTCGTATGGACAGCTGCCATTCAGACATAGTTGAATGAATAACAGTCGCCCTCTAATAATGACAGTGGGTTTTTCATTTTTTTATTGTCAAAATGTCTATCATTTCATCTGTTATGTATATCATAAAAATAATTCAAATTGATGAAATCACACGTAAAACAAATTCACACGTCTTGTCCATTACTCATTTACACTCTTGGAATCAAGGTCAGCAATATTTGCTTTAACAAATTGAAATAAGCAATTTTAACTTTATAAATGAGTTTTGTAAAGGAACTGACAACTACTTTTGATTACTATTGGGATATGCAAGAGAATGTCTAATGTAGCGATTTCTCTCTCTTATGTGAACTATTATGAACACTCTCTTACCATTGTGCCACAGGGCTGCCAACCCTTACGAACTGTAATCATGACGATTTTTAGGGTTAGTATTAGTACCCATATTACTGTCATAAATGCACATACTGACATTTTCTTATCATTTTTATGATGCAACTAAGTCTAGACAATTCAAGGACCAAGAAGTTTGCTAACAGACCTGCTTGCAATGCTTATTGATAAAAAGTATTTCTTACATGTATAAAATGTACACAGACTCATTACTCATTTATGTCTCAAATTATTAATTTTCCACCTGCTTATTGCTGAAAAGTTTAGCAGCCCCTAATGTAGCGATTTCTCTCTCTTATGTGAACTATTATGAACACTCTCTTACCATTGTGCCACAGGGCTGCCAACCAAATTGTGAATTATAATGTATTTTGCCTCTGTCAGTCAGCATGACGACTACCACAGCCAAACAGATCACGCTGTCATGTACATTGTTCTTTCTTCTCTCCTTCCCTTTCTTTCTTCTCCATTACTGTCTTACATATTCTGTTCCTGATTGATATGGTTGCTTTCATCGATAGGCACCCCAGCATGTCTACATTTGAAGGGTTTTAATCCAAAATGAGATAAAAACAAAACAAAACAAATTTTCTGATTTTGCGAAGACAAGATTTTGTTTTTTGTTCAAAGAAATTGTACTTCGTTAAACAAATGAATCTCCAATTGTTTATTACTGCTAAATTTTGTGAAACATTTTTTAAAATCAGGAGGTTATGATGTAACTCATTCAAAAACATCATTTAATATATTTTGCTTAGAAAATTATGAAAATGGTGTTTATCTCATTTTGGGAAGAAACCATTCACATGAACTCTTCAGTATTTTTTATGGCCTGATATTTTGATGCATTTATTCTAGGCTTTGTATACTTTCTCTTCTGACCTTTTGACAGAAGATTTTGATGTATTGATTTACTTTGCAATCTTGAAATAAATAAAGATATGGAAAATAACAACAAACTGCTGGACTTCGCTTATTATCTTCTGTGTTTTTTTTTCAACATATTTCTTTCTTTTTCTGTCATCAGTGGAAAGTTCTCTGCCATATCAAGATTTATAGAAAAGATCTGCAAATTTTGCCCATGCCAACGATGTTTTTAAAAAGTTTATTTTTTAATAGCAGCTTGAGGCTTATAGTGACTCAGTGAGAAAGAAAACAGAACCTATGTTCTTTTCTTTTCAGGATGGAATGGACTGGCAGATAAATGGAGAAAAATAGCTAACAAAATGTTGACATACTGATGGGAAAATTGACTGGAAAAACTCAAGAAATATCTGGTCTCTGAGTAGGAAACAAAATAATATATCTTATTGCAGTTTAAGCTTAATAGATATGATCTTAGATTGTTATGAAATATGAAAAAGAACATTTTATTTACCCAAAAGAAAATATATGTACATCTTGACCAATGCTGAAAAGTCCACAACATACATATAATTCCATATACAGGAAATTATTCACATACTATCAGAACTCTGGTTGTAGGTAACAAGTTTTATTGGAACATGTATAAAACAACATCTAGACGGTGGAGATTCTAGAATGTTTTAACTTTGTACATCATGGACATATAAATCTATAAGTTTCCACCTTGACATTGACATCATACATTTTATATACAGTTTGAAAGCAAATTCAAAGCAACACATAACCCAAAAACCACAGATTGATGATTTGTCAAAACATACTTAAATTTACTTGGTTTGAGAGGTGAGAAAAAATTAATCCCAGGAACAGAACAATAACTTAAGAAATACATGTACAATTTCATACATAAAAACACAAAACAAAAACAATAATTCTGTATGAAAGCATGTTCACCTACACAGTGGGTAATTCCTACATTTAAAATTGTACAATATGATCTGAAATCATCTGTGCCATTGTACGAGTGCTACTGCGGTGCTGGTACAGGTGACAGCGCTGTACACTGACAAAGATTTTACAGAGGACATAAATGACTTTGCTGATGAGGAAACAAGAAATATTCTCTTCTGGACTTGAGATGATGACTAAAAAAAAACGAAGTATCACTGTAACAAAGGTCAATAATTCAATGACCTCTGATCTAGCAAAATCTTATTCCAGTACTCAAAATGGACATGGCTATTCTCACTTTTGTAATGATGTACAAACTTGATGACCTACTGCAGAATCTTAACACTGGACTAAGTCTGTGATAAACATCTATGTCTTAGTTGTTTCAAAGAGACAATATCAGATTTCACACTATTCAATGTATTTGCTAAAACTTTCATGCTCAGTAATTGACCCACAGCCACACACTGCACTCTTACATGCAGAATCTTCTCACAGACAGTTGTAGGTATTGCACGGCAGTCATCACGTGTTCTCCACCATCCCAGCTTCAATCAATCACATAACGTTGCTTTTGTCACTGCAAATTTCTCCTGATATGAATCACCTCACCAGACCACTTGAGACAAAACCTGAGTGAGTTTTACTTAATTGACACAGCCATGGTATTGCTGTCCCCACGAGTAACTGGGATATCACAACAGAACAAAATTTTAACAAACAAAAAGCCCTAAAAATAATGACAACCAAAAAGAAATCCACAGAACATCTCAATGGTTAGAACATTTCAAAGTTATGCACAAACAATGCCATGTTGTTGAAATTTGTACATTCAGTCAACGATATTGCCTTTGATCTCTGACACATTCAGCACATCCCATACATTTTGGAGACAAATTTGATTCTCTCTCTTCACATCTGGGAACAAAACATTTTGCGGAAACAAGGAAACTGGTCTTGATTTTTCACATCTCCACTCATGTCATATAGAACAAACTATGTATACAGAAAATGTTTTCTTCTCTAGGACTGATAATAACCATTAAGTCAGACTACATAAGAATATCATCCTCCCTGAGTCTCAGTGTACTGAGATAATCAGGTGGTTAGGAAATGGTTGGAAATTCTGTAGGAAAAAATTGAAACACAACAAAGCATCATCAGGTTCACTATTCATCAAAAGAGAACAATCTGTTGTGAACTCATATTGCTAGACCTCCAGTCATAAACAAGACTAAATAATACTGTGTCACAGGATGGAAATTAACACAGTGGGAAAATAATTTTATAAAAAAAATGGGTAACAAAACTGAAACGTTTTAGCGAATAAACTATTTCAACATCCAAGTGTTACTGTCAACTGTTCTAAAACAAAAAGAATCATAAATGACGAGATAACTAGAAGAACACATTGTGACATTCCCATTGTAAGGCCGATTTAATAATATAATTCAGGTTTCTGCTCTCTTTGTAAAAAGTTTCCATACCAAACAGAACACATTTTCCTAAGTATAAACTGACTGCTCAGGCTTCTATTACAAATCTGTGCTTATTTCATGAAATGCCTGTTTACACCTAAAGCCATAAGTCAAGGAGTAGCTGTCATTCAATGGTATGTCACTGACATTATGATATAAAATGAACAACATAATGATGCTGTTTTTGACCAGATTGCATCATGGACACTCCTATAGTAATTCCTGGGTACATCAAGATCTATCATATCATGGATGATGTGCTTCATGCGATGACAATGATGATTATGAATACTGACAGTTGCTGGATATGGACACTGCTGAATGACATGAATAGACAATAAATGATGGATGGTCTTTACAGGGCCAGAGATCCTCGTAAAAATTTTCTCATAGTGGTTCCTACAGAGGTCGGTGACGGGCCTGTTGATTGATGGTAAATCTGGGAAAAGATAAATTTCATACAAAAAATCAGAACCACTTCCAATTCTAATAGAAGTTTGCAATTTGGAATTATCTTCCATAAAATTGTAATTTCAAATTTTTAAAAAAAAAAAAAAAGAAAAGTTCTTTCAATTCCCAGCAACAAACCAAGTCAAAACAAAACAAAAAAGTTATTTTAATGATGAAAATATTTTATCCCACTAATATTTTGAGAGAAGATGGCATCTCAACAAATCCCCCTCTCCCTACTCCTTTCACTACTCCTTTACACAACCATCAAATACAAAAAACGAAGAACACGAAACAAAGTGCACTATTAGTGTTGGTTCATCCCTGACTGCTAACATTGCTTACTTACTCGGAAGAGATATGGCTGAATGTCAGTGAAGCTGGTGTCAAAGACAGTGTCCTCCTCCTCACGAGTTGGCACCCTGGGCAGATACTCGTGGCGGTTGATGACGTCAATGATGCTGAACACTTTCTCCATCAGCTGCTCCGACAGCTTTGTTTTAAACTCCGCTCGCTCTGGTGGGAAAGACAACAACACTTTTCAGGGATATCAAGACAGGGGTGTCAAACAATGCTTGAAAGAAAAAAATTGGGAACATTTCAATCTGTATTGCTCTTTGCCATGTCCTTTCTGAAAGGGAAAAATTGAAGTACCCTTAAAAAGACGGGGGTTCCTGCAATTGTGTTTTTGCTCAAAATATTCGATTTTGGGTTTCTGTTTTTTTCTAAACACTTTCCTCCCAATTGTCGCTATTATGTGACAGCCCAAAAATCCCCTTCATACCAGTCATTGCATTAGTGCCACAGCTGAATGAGGCAACACGGCTGGAAGGAAGTAGAGAGGACAGGCATTTTAATATTTGATTATGGGGTCAAATTTTTAAAACATCTGTGACCTTTTCACATACCAAATTTGACAAATTGTAGAAAAAAAAAAAAAAAACTAAGCATTTTATCAAAAATCTCCCCTGGCAATAATTAGATAGGGAATGGTAAAATATATACAAAAAATACAAGCACATCCATTGGATAAGTTCAGAGCTTATCGAAGGTAAAGTTACACAACATCGCATAGCAAAATCCAAGACAGCAACCATGAGCGATTTTGATTTTTTTTTCGATTGTTTTCCCGCAATTTGGCCATGCCAAATTTGATGTAATAGTTAAAATCATCTCCCCCTCCAGTGTTTGTTTTCTTTGTTTTTTTAAAAGGAGAGAAGACTTTGACATCAGGTAAAAGATGCAGAGCTGAGGGTTTACATAACTGTCACTGCACTCGTAAGCCAGGTAAATGTAAGCATCCTGAAGTCTTACCATTTTCATTGGATAGACTGGTGACATCCAGCTTCACACTCCACACCTCCCAGGGTGTGCTGTCTGCCTGGAACAGCCAGCGACCCTTGTTCTTACGGTAGAACTCCAGCGAGATCTAGCAACACAATGCAGATGTAAATGGTAAAACAAATTAAATTATATTTAAAAGGATGACTTCATGCATTTAGATAACAAGAAGGGTCTCGTGTGAATGACTTCAAAGGTTATTTCAACACTTGTTAGCAAGAAACTATACCTTTAAATTTCAAAGCTATTCAGTAAATAGGCACTTCACTATCGCGCGTGGCTCCCGCGCAAAACTATCGTGCCGCTGCCCGTAGAGGCTTGTGACCGAGCACGGTGCCGACTGGCGAGGTCGCGTTGGAAAACTCCCGATATTTGTTTCGTTTTCAATCCTTCATTCAAAGTAAATCTGTGTTTTTAAAAGACGAAGAGTTCCGCTTCAAAATGGCGTTTGAGCGATTCGTGAGAAGTTAGTAGATCGGGAGATATTCGTGTTTAAAATTTAGGTTTCTTCGAACTGTATGTACAGAAAAACTTATGCATGCCCGCGCTTGATACTTTATGACTGCGTAGAATGGCCATTTTTCTATTCAATTACGTCAAAATCACTTGTTTTTATCCATGCCCGCTCGAGTGGTGGTATGCGCACTAGACAACCCCTATCTTTTAGTGCTTGTTGCGGGCTGCCCGAAGTCCGGATCGATCTATTTATAGAA
>JBCAUA010803756.1:0-14704 GCA_038406235.1 Peronia verruculata
ACCCCCCCCCCCCCCCCCCCCCCCCCAACCCGACACATAGCAATTAATTTCTCAACGAACAGTAGTCAAGAGTCTGACGAGGGCCTAGAACGCTGAAAATTTGCGTGAGACAACACAACTCAGCGGTGAAGTGCTTTGGCAAGAGAATTCTCTCTTCACTTCTTACGGACAAAATGCTGCTCAGAAGAAACATTATAAACTCTCTCAATAATTATAATTCCCTCTAAAGCTCCAGAACTCAGGCTATCCCACATTAACATATTAACTTTCATGTCAAAGCCTCCTACTTTTGGTATTCGTAGTATTTGTATGGATTTTTACATGACGCTGTGTGCGGCTCCGAATATTCAACGGAAGTCTTTATGATGCAGACTGCAGCACTAAACAGTTAGGAGTTAATAATCCGCATGCCTTATTAAAGTTATTATCTAGATTCTAGATCTAGATCTCTATGATAGGTGTGTTTTGAAGGACTATCCTTCAGTCTTACCCCCTTAATAAACCACATTTCCACACACCTTATTATACTATAGTAGTAGATCTATATAATATACTATACTTCATACATTATAATTTATAGTTATACCGTCATTACAGACCTCTACGACACAGGTTTGTTTCAATGACTAGGCTTGATCTAGATCTAGATCTAGATCTACATCCTGTCCAGATCTAAATTTTGTACATATATACTCATAGGCCTCTAACACGATTCGAGGTTTTCTCTCATAATTTCCAGATTTGAGCCTACCGGTAGCACAGAATCAAGTAGTTTCGATTTTAGAGCCACAGTTTATGCTTTGTCCGCCATCTTTGGACCACGTGTATAAAAAATACGGAATGGATGCTGTTAAGCACAACCCACGGAACAAATTTAATATACAATTTCAATATTATTATTAATATAATTTTGTTTTCCTCCATAAGATATGAATCACACCCAGTCTCCATTATTGATTGCTCTCTCCTTCTCTCCTGATACATAACATCACAACAGGATAACCAAATTTTGCCTCAGAACTATCAACTACTTGACAGTAATAACGAAAACAACAACAACAAAATCGGTCCCACCAATATCATCTACATTGCACATTCCAGTAGAAAAAGATACGTAACTGCTCTCAGACAGATCGTACTCTTCTGCCTTTTCTTCATTCGAAGTTTACCTGCAAGGGTTCTTTAACACAGGATCTCCGACATATTATATTCACCCATATCCAAGAAGGCTAAGCGTCGGGATTCCTAACAAGAAAAAAAAAAAAAAGGAGGCGGGGGGACAGCTGAGTCACTGAAAATAAATAATAAAAATAACAAACAAAAAAAAAAAAAAAGGCAGGGTCTCATTTTCAAATCGTTCCTATCCCGCGGTTAGGGTAGGACTCAAATTTCGCATCTATGACATAAACCTCCTGCCTTGTGGCGGACACCCAACCCTACGGCCATGACGACCCCTTCTAAACAGAAAAATAATACATGTATGTACCGGTAGCCTTTATCGCCGGCATAGAGTTGCAACCCACTACGCCGTTTCTTTTTTTTTTTGTTGTTGTTGTTTTTTTTTGTTTTTTTTAATTTCATATTGTTTTACTTTTATTAATTTTTTTCCTTATTTTGTTTGCTTGTTTGTCTGTTTGTTCGTTTGTCTGTTTGTTTGTTTGTTTGTTTTCTTCTTCTTCTTTTTTTTTTTTTTTAAATTCTGTAAATCAACTTATATTCAGTATTTTCTTTGTCCCCCCCCCCCCCTTCAAAATTTGCCCCAACCCCTCAGTTTACTCCTAGCGCGATGTAACAAAACGCTAACGTAACACACAGGTAAACTCAGATCATGTGGGATGGCATCTTGGTCATTTCCTTTCGTCCAGGCCAAAAATCGCCATCTTTAGTCGAGAGCCAATCTACAGTGATCTCAGTGTGTTCACTGGACTGATCCTAAAGTAGTCAGGCAGTTTCGTGAGGCGTTGTCATTAAAACTGTTACTAAAACTGCAGCATGACTGAAATTTGAATGAGCCTACGTAATTGACCTGTCGACCAGGAACACATTTCCTTTTCGATAATCTCCCCTCACAGCTCACATTGTATCTGGTTGTCATAAATAAAGACAAATACTGAAAATTCAGACAATGAACTGAGCCCTGATTTCACGACTAAAAGCATAAGCTTAAAAACTAAAGGGATTTTGATTTGTTCTCAGGAATGAAGACATTAAAAAAAGGGGGGGGGGGGTTTAAACCCTGCAGAACGCTAAAAGTGTTCAAACCTCAAAATGAAGCATCTTACTCTTAATTACTTGGTAGAGCTGTCGCTTCCTTGACAAGCCAATCGTGGAAAAATAAGTAAAAATCGAGTAAAAGTCTTAAATGTTAATAAAATGTCAACCTCAGAATACTCAGATAGCTCTACACATGTAGGCCTATATTTCGATGACTGGGAAAATATGTCTGCTGTTGATGCTCTTTTGAAATGTTGAGTCACATGGAGAAGATCTAATTCTTCTGATAACTATCACCACCTCTACAAAATACCGCACTATGTACCTCCTTCTCTGCCTGATGCAGCAGCCAAACTTCAACGACTACAAACAAGCATATTCTTCTGCATTTCACACCATTGGACGTCGTCACCAATTTTTAGGACCCGGGTACAGATCACTGACCAACAACTGAGATGAAGACAATCGACCTTCTTCCTGTGATGAACCATATGACACAAGACCAGACTTGACTGATGTCAAGGACATCGCAAATATAGGCGATGATGAAGTTCCAATGAGCAGGTCAATCCCCAAGAGCTGCAGAGAGCAAGGACAGAGGTGCAACAGGAGAAAGAGGCTTCGTCAGCAACCTTGGAGTCGACAGCTCAGCAAAGGAATTAAATTCGTGGTATAAGGTATAAAGTCACTGCTCGTACTCTAAAACACGAGCTTTCCTGCTGCTGCTGTTTTCGAGATAACCATCCTGCCATCTCAAGGTTGAAAGGCTCACCGAGACCGTAGTCCTGTATTTATTCCTTGCCCTATAGGCCTACTGCCCATGTTCGAACGCTCAACATACCTACATGTATGTATTTGGCATCCTGGCCTTTTGTCTTCCAAGGAGCTTCTTTAATTTCTACATTTACTTCCTTGCTTTTATCCGAGAGTCTGCCCTTTCCCAATCACAAAATATTTGATGTTTTAAATTTCCCTTGTCCATGTCTTGTCTTCCATACAACGTTCCCCCCTTGTAGTCCTACTTTCTCCCCCCCCTCCCCCCCCCCCCCACACACACACACCTGACCGTTGTCAGAGAGTGTGCACTTCCCTGCAAATCCATTTACAGAATGCTGCATGTTTAAATCTTCCTGGGATGTCTTCTATCTTCCAAAGCGTTACGTTCTCTGGTAAAAATTCCCAGCCGATTATTAGTTGTTAATTTTCTTCCTGATAATATAGCCAGAGAATGTTTCGTTTCTTTCTCTCACCGGTGACCTTTCAATTCTATAAATATAGATATTTTTCTTACATCCTCAAACCTAGGCTTTTCGCTTCCAATCTTTCCTTCTTAAACTTTGACACGTCTGTGATATCGCGACTAAAATAAGTTCACCTTGTTGTTGTTGGTCTGTATTTCTATTCGAGGACTATTGAAGTGGGATTCTGACTACTCAAAAACGTAAGATGTGTTTGAAATGTAGACAAAAATAGAGCGATTAATAATATCAGGTATTGACTCAATACTAACAATAAGTGAGCTAAACTGTTCAATTTTTGAATGGTAAAACATGGAGGAGGGGCGCTGGCTCGGGGTCGAGCATGTCATGGTAAAAGTGCCCTTACATACAACCTTATGTACATGTACTCAGACAGCACACTGACCAGAGAGCGTGGAGGGTAGCTGTGTGCTAAGGTCCCCGTGCCATTAAAATTTTTTGTCATTCTTTTGGGACTTTTTTGTATAGAATGACCCAAATGTTTGGCTGTCAGTCCTGTCTACAGACTTTGTATGCGTTTGAATTGTATTACAGGATTATGTGTGTGAGCATGTCTGGAGTCTTTCTGTATACCCTTTTACAAATATGTACGTATGTTATTGCCCCTGTCTGTTTTCAGACATATTTTGTGTGTGGCTGCTAAACATTTTGGTTCTGTAAAGCGCTTCGAGCCCCTAATAAATGCCCTTTATTATTATTATTATGTTCGTTGCGAGGATCACTCACACCAAAACACTTAAACAGATAAAGAAGCATTTGCGCTTTGTCTTTGATCAGATGTCATTCAAACCTGCCATTGTTTTAAATTTGCTTTTGTCTTGTTTTGTTTTCTAAATTTGTGGAAATAAATCTTACACTGTTTATGTTTGTTTCATTTAGAGTGAAATTCACATACTGTACATCTGAGCATGCTCATCAACCCATGGACTTTCTATGTTTAGCTGTTGTCGCTGTCATATTGGCATTGTTGAGTGCTTATGTTAGGAATTGTGTTACAACCTTCAGATTGATAGAGACTGTAATAAATATTCTGAAGTTCTTGCATTCTTTAACCCTCTGGCACCTTCTTTTTCTTCCTCTTCTTTTGAACAGAGTCCATGAAATTGCAGATTCAGTAAAAAATCCAGATATTTTGCAAGAACTGAAACCTGTTGAAATATCCGCCCATTATTACTTTCTTTCTTTCTCTCTCTCTGTTGACAGCTTGGACAATTTACAGGCCACTGAGAGAAGTGTAAATCTTCAGCAGGGTATATTATCTGAATGAGAGTGGGCGAGAGAAAAAAAAGAGAGAGAGAGGGAGAACTCTGCTTCCTTGTCAAGAGAAAACTCAACTTAAACAATGTGAGACATACAAGAACAATGCAACAGATATTACATCAGTATCATTGCAGTATCAATGTCTCTTCTCTTGAATCTGTCCTATAAAAGACATAATTTCAGCTTTAGATTTTGAGAAATAGTGTCAATGCATGTAAACAACACAATGCCAGCATTTAGATATAGATCCTTTCCACGTTCGTGTTTACTTCCGTGTTTGGATGCGAATTTTTGGTGGGCGGACGCGGAAGCGAAACGTCATAAGTGATTTACTTCTGTGTTTGAAATGTAAACAATGGAATGTGGGGCAGACGCAGAAGCGACACGTCATAAGTGATTTAGTTCCGTGTCTGAAATGTAAGCAATAGAATGGTGGGCGGACGCGGAAGCGAAACGTCATAAGTCAACGATCTATATCCAGTAATGTAGAAATGTTAAATGACGAAAATTGGCACAAATATAATCACATTACATGAACTTTTGTAGTTTTGTAGGTCTGGTACAAATATTGATATAAATTTCTTTTGCAAGCTACTTGTTTTTGTGACTACTGAATTTTGAAAGTGATAAAAGATATATGGAAGTAAAGGACTTCATTTCCCATATTTTAAAAAAAATTTTTTTTTTATGCATCATACATAACAAAAAAGAAAACATAAAACAAAAACGACAACAACAAAGAAGTTTTAAAAAGTTTTTGTTTTTTTTTAAAGGTGAATTAGTAGGTCTGAATAGCTGTGATCCACAATAAAAAAAAGCAGCTTTTTAAAATTTTAGTCATATTTTTGCACAATATCCAATCAGCATTAATTTTTTTAATAACAAAAATCTTGTGTAAGTATATCTGATTCAAGTACTAATTACATGTACTACTAGCACTAGATCAAACTTTTTCATTATTTTAGCAGACATGATCCGACGACTGTTTTTTTTTTTTTTTTTAATTTCTTTAAAACAAAAACAACATGGCTAATGCCAGTCAACATTGGAGTCATTGAAAATCAACACAAATTATTGGAACAAAGCAATAAAAATCTGGTAGAACTCCCTCTTTATTCAACATGAGCATGAACTGAAATAACTAGAAAACAACATCAACAATTAAACCACAAGGTTGATAAAAGCCTCTGAGTTACCAAAAACAAATGTACATATAGGTAAGGTGGTAATCAAATTATATAGATCTATAGAATGCCCTCTTTATTCAATAAAAGGAACTGAGCTAATGACATAAACAAAACAAAAAATCCCCCCCCTCCCCCAACCAAAAAAAAAGGTACAAAAACATAAAAAAAAATATGTACCTTGCAATTTTATCTTAGGCCACCTGTGAACAGTTATCTCAGACACATGCATAACCTTGTATTACTACAAAGTTGTGACATGCTAGTAAAAGTATATAATATACGGTTATACATCGACAAACTGAAATAAGAAATGTCGCAAACTTCAATCTCTATTTGAGAAAAACAAGAATCTGGAGGTGAAACAATTTGCTATATGACATTTCTAATAATAATTAAAAAAAAAAAGAATGTATGAGCAACACGAGGATGTAATTATTGTCTTTTCCCCAAAACAAACCCAACAATACTGAGATACTCAGTGTCATGGAGTTCCCTCTGGACTCAGAACATACACAAATGAACAATGGGAGATCATTTCGAAGATTATCTGCCCCTTCCAAAAGCAGGATTAGTGTAAGGGGAGTTCATTTTGATCATCCCCTTACTTCCCTTTGCCAGACAGAGAGGTGTTGAGCAAGCAGTGTAAAGAGGAAAAATTCCCTTTCCCTCAATTCATTCCTAAGACTGATCACCAAAAATTCTTTAAAAATTATCACAATAAGAGGAAAATATTCTCTTTACATCATATTTTTTTTTGAAATGTTCATGGTCTATGTTTCAAGCTAAGCGGGCAAAAGTGACTTTTTTCCTCTTTACACTGTTTGTTCAGTCCCTGTTTTGTCTGGTAAAGGGAAGTAATGGGACTGAGTGCAAAGATCTCCCATTACATGTACTGTACTATGAATGGGTGTGTTGCAACGGAAATAGCTCAATATTATTTTACAAACAATCTTCACTGTTTGAAAGGAACACCACAACTGAGCAATATCATCATGCAGTATAACATTGATAACAATACATATTGATGAACTGAAACCGGATTTCTCATTTATTTTTTTATCCTTGAACAATAATACACAAAATAAATTTGTGACTGATAAATACATGTGTACATGTATATTATGCATAACTTATCATGACATTGTCATATACATGTACCGTATTTGAGTCTTTCCTCGACTCAGTTGTTCTAGGCAGAAAAAGGGAATGTTTAAACCATAAGGAAAAAAAAATCACAATGACAATTAAGGGAGGTGCAGGTCCTGAAAGTGACTTTTCGAATGCTTGAACTGGGGACTTTTATGCTTCAAATTCGCATTCAGCATGTCCAAATTAAAGAAAAAGTGTGGAAAAAATTATTGTTTTGCATCTGGTTGCTATGACAACGCTGCAATACTGAATTTTATGTTTTGAAAATTAGCTTTTTTAGAGTATTGAATGGAAAAATGTGAAATTTTGTACATGAATAAGATAACCTCATGCAAGGGACAAAATGCATTTGTTTATTGTTTATATGCCATAAAATATTTTTGATAAATTTTTTAAATATATATACACTGACAGATGTAAATTTTTGTAAGTTTCCACCATCATCTAATCTATTTTTCCTTCAAAAACAGAAATGAAATTCAGAAAAAGCAATGCATTTTATTAAAACACATGCTATGGAAATTTAAGGCAACTGGTTGACAAATAAAAAAGCCTTAGGGAAAAAAGTAAAGAAATTATACACAGTGAGAAAATCTCTCTACACAATCATTTAGCGGTGCCGTGTCGGTGCCGTTTTGGGGCAAAGAGCAAATGTTTCCGGCCCCATCCATTGTTTTTCCAGTATGAGAAGCATTTAAAGTGTGTAAAAATAACAAAGAACCCATTGTTGATATTATAGTCCCAAAATCTTATTTTTAGGACCCCCCCCCCACGTGCAGACTCATGCCTTCCTTATCTTTCCTCTTAATAAAATAAGAGCAAACAAGAACATGTAACAAATGTTGATGGGATTTAATGATTTGGGGATTTATAATCATGATAAGATGATGATGACAACTCTGATGAAACCCTGACAAAAAAATGAAACACTTTCCAAAATTGGCACTTCTGATATTTTCAGCACATCTCAGCCTAGTTAATAATTTCAATTTGTTTATATCATTGTATTGAGCCAAACACCAGTTGATAGGCTCCAATTTGAAATTCAGTACATATCTATAAAATAATTATAAGAAAGCTGACAATTACAAGACATTTTTTTTCTTACAAAAATTCAATGCACTCCACAAACACAAAAACAAAAATTTAAAAAACTGCAAGGTAAATCTCTAACTGATGTGCTGAAAATGATGAAATAGTATTAGATATATGGATGTAGAAAGCATAACTGTCACAGAACAAAAAGGATCCTGACAGTTGCATAATTTGAGTATTTAGACAAAAAATCACAAAATCTAAATGATTCAAATGAATTCATCTCAAAGGACCAAACAAGATCAATTAAAGAGAATTCGGAAACTTAAGAATGTCAGTTCACTTCCTACCTGCATTCCACAGCATAACATACAGGTAGTTTTCCTTAAATTTTAAACTTAAACATATCTAACATTTAGTTTCTAAGCACCACTGAAACACTAGGTCTGGCATACACCAAATCAATCAGATATACGTTACCTCTATGGAACACTTCTATGCTTTGTATGCTCAACTTGCAGATCTACAGCATTATTTGAATTTTTCAAGTCAAGTTTCAATAAAATCTTGTATGTCTAGGAAGTCATCAGGAAATTCTCCCATCTCCTTGAAAAAGGTGAGGAAATCTTTCACAAATGTGTTTTTTGAAAAAAAGAAATATGATAGAATGACACCATCCACAACTCATGCTGATTTCCCATCCCCAACTTATTTCAATCATTTTATTTTTGCACCCCTTGCATCACAATGATGATTTACTGTGTACATCATAAATACAGTATTCCACTTTCGCATTTGTTCATTCCTCCACAAGCAGATTTCTATTTTTCAGCTTCCATTACATTTATTTCATTCACTCCTTTCATTTGAACTTACAAACGATTCATGCCAATAGCAAACTTTAAGAGTATAAAAATAATATGCACCAGGATGCCCCAAAAAGATTCATCACAATGGATTGTTCCAAACCTACTGAGCCTTCTTTTCATTTTCTTTTTTCCTTTTGTCCGCTGCCAACTTCAATCGACCAGTGCTGACCATTAGTTGAGAAGAAGTCAGAATCCACATCATCTGTGAGAACAACAAGTAAGAAAATCTCACAAATGGCCAAAAGCAAAGATCCAATTATGCATGCATTCATGGGCAACTCCATCAAAAAACAATTTCTTTACATCACAAGAAACATTCCTAAGTTTGCATCTCTAGAAATAGAGATTTACCTCTGCTCAAGTCCATTTTATAAACAATGATTGGAAAAGATCTTACAGATTTTGTATATATACCAATAATCAAAGATTATATTCTGAGGCATTGACTTCTCTTGCACAGGGTAACTTTGAATCCCTTTGTTTGCCTCTCCTAGTGAAAATGCTCACACAGGGTTAAATGTTTTTCTTGGCACATTGCTGATATACCTGCATGTATAGTATGTAAATATTTTCCTTGAATACAACTTTTGTAATTGTGTCTGCTTTCCCATATCAAGTAAATGGATGTTCATAAAGAATGTGTATCATTAGATTCTATGTACAACAAAATATTAAAAGGTCTTGCACCCAGGGCAAATGAGTCGGAGGTCATGGTGGGTGATTTCGAGTTAAGGCCACTTTTAACTATTTTCCAATTCAGATACCAAATGTTTCTTTTTTCTTCTGTTGAAAAAAGTAAAATTTTTGTTTTGTGAAAAAAAGAAAAAAGAAAAATGTTGGTATCTGAGTCAGAAAACAGTTAAAAACGGCTGTAGATCGAAATTGCTCAGCAATCCCACTCATGTCTTGCGTCCAGGGCGCAAGATATGAGTGGGATTGCTGAGCAATTACTGTATTACTGTAGATGTACCTCCTATATGTTAGACATTTTATTTCAATTGCCAATGGTTTCATGACGACACTGAATTTGGCAGAGTATGGCAAAAATCTTCATTCAAATTCCTGACAAATATAACTGATACCATCAGGTTTCATAGTATTTTTATCCAACACTCAAGTGCTTATGCTGGCCTTCCCTTTTTTCTTTGCTCCATTCTTGGGTTGAATATTATGATAAGGCATCATTTACTTTTTTCTCAGGGACAGAAATGATGATATACATGTAATGGGAGATCATTTCACACAATATCTGCCCCTTCCAAAACAGGGATTCATGCAAGAGGAGATCCTTTTAACCAGCTGTATTGCTTCCCTTCGCCAGACAAAGAGGTATTTAGCAAGCAGCATAAAGACAAAAAAATCCCTTTACACCTTGTCATTCAAAAGACTGATGGCCAGATAAATTGATAAAATTATAACCATTCGAAGAAAACATTCTCTTTATGTTATAATTTTTTTCTTTTAATTTTTTATGGTGTATATTTCATGTAAAGGGCGCAAAAGTGATTTTTTTTCCTCTTTACACTGCTTGTTCAATCCCTCTTTTGTGTGGTAAAGGGAAGTAACAGGACTGAGCACAACGATCTCCCAGCAGCTATAGTAAAATAAAAATAGATCATGTGCAGTTAAATAACTTTAGGGTTTAATTTAACGTTTCCCCAGGCAGTTTGATAGCTTACCAATATGATTAGACAGTTCATGAGAATAGGTGCAGACCAGACCAGTGAAATGAACATGCCTTTGCTGTCAAAGTACTGTTGTCGAGAGAACAAACTGTGAAAGAAAAGAATATGTGTAATGGAATTAAAAGATCTTAAAAAGAAGTCATATCAGGATGTAAATGCTTCTGGAGAAAAATTAAAGAGCAAGAATATGAGCTATAGAGATGACAAGGTCATGAGTACAGCCCTTAATTAATGCCAAAAAAGTAATTACATATGCACTGCTGATTGAGCTGGACTGTGACAGAGATGTTAAAAATATTTCATAAAAAGGACAGATCTATGACAGTGAGAGAAAAAATGAAAAAGAGAGAGAGAGAAAAAAAAAACAGAAAGGTATAGAGATAATTATAAACATATATAGAGAGAAACAAATTAACAAGAGAGAATGATGGAGAAAGACAAAAGAGACATATGACCAAAGGCAGAGAAGTGAGACCTGAAAAACAGATTAAATAAAAAAAAAAAAAGCAATGTCATTAATTGAGGGAGAAAACAAATTAAAAAACACATCCGTAATTAAACAGAAACACTGGGTGGGACTTCCTCTAATCAAAGGACATCAGTGCATCAAGAATAACATGCTTTTATCTGAAAGCAATAATCTAGCTAAGCATCTGTGTTCGGTGAAAGTGGCTTCTGTGAAAATTTAAAGTCAGAGGCTCGTCCCTTATGTGGGACTGGAGTCACCACCCTGTCGTCTCCTGAGAAGTCAAAGACTCATCCCTACCCTAATGATGTCCACCCCCACAGCCGTGAGACACCAGACGGATGAACTCTATATGATACCTTTATAGAGTAATAGGATGACTCAGGTTTAGGAAAGTGTGTGGAACAGTGAAATTGTGATCTTCTCCTGATGAACATTGTTGTTCAGAAATCAAGTAAGACTATAGAATAACTGACTTATGAACTGTAATTTGATTTGTATTACTAATACTGAAATTTGTTAAACTTGGTTTTCATATAGAATAAAGCTGCCCAGTCCTTATCTGTGTTTCTGGCCTTCACCATTCATTTTTTTTATTTAATTTGTGTGTTTATTTTCTACACTTACACTTTTGCATACTCCATAAGACCACAAGTGGCATTGTCAGCAGGATTGGGAGGATTTATATTTAAAAGTGCATTGTCAACTTTTTTTTTTTCTTAAAAGGCCACATATATAATGCACTTTAATCAGCTGCAATCAACTACAGTCAGCTGCTGTCATGGACTATATATTCAGTTAACTGCCAGTTACAAAAATGTTCTGTTAAAGCCAAGGTCTAGCTTATATGTATAAAGCACAATGTGTACATGAGGCTACAAAATTACGTAGCCCAGATATCCAAAACAAATACTAGGTTGTGACCCAAAAACATATTAGCCTTGTGATTCAAACACGCTCAACCATCAAGGATGGCTACATCACTGTATGGCAAAACATGTAACTAAGGCCTGCTTTGGTCTGCCAAACAATTTATCCTGTTACCTCCCTACCCAAATTCTCTTTCTTTCTCTCTCTCTCACAGAAACACACACTCACTCATCCTCCCTCTTCCATTTCTGCCTCCATGGTCCTAGCTAAGTCCGACCCCATGTAGCCATAGAGCAAGTGAGATGTTTAGACTGTATGGAGAAATAGATCTATCAAGCACGTACCCTATCTGTAACATTGTTGGTCTCATCACAAAAAATAAAAATCATTCATATTATTTTTAAAAATAGCATTGAATGGGTGGGTGGGGTAAACATTGCAATGCTTGTGTTGATGTCAACACAGACTTTTTTCCATAAAATTTGAATTACAACTGTGCTTGTTCCAAATAAAAAATACCACCTTAAGTGAAGACCATCTGAAACCAAGTTTAACTTAAGTGTAGTCAACTGTAGTATGGTACAATGGATAAATGGAGTATGCACCTTAGCCTACATCATTTACATCACTTTGTTTATTACTAACCTCCAGTTCTCGGCTGCAAATTCATTCAGACTTTCTGCAAAGTAGACCATTAGTACTGAAATGTAAAGCAGTATAGTGTCAAATGTCGAGAGTTGTTTTATTACTGTCAAAAAGAGAAAATGTCTTAGGAAAAACACTGGCAGTAATTACAATTCAGCAATAATATTTTCTGTTATGATTAATCTTCACAAACTCTATAAACTGACAAGAAAAAGTCAGGTATAAGAATACTCTTTCATTTTTCTAATTTGGAAAATAACAACTGTTGAAACCATCCACCCTAGTCTTTCTCAATTTGAATTTGTCTCAAACACAATTATTCTCCTATAAATCTTATACAAATATCCTGCATTTCAATGTTTGTCTATAACAAAACTAAATAAAGAGCACAATAAAATACTTCCCAATTTCCAAGCTACTGTTCATGAGTTACTATTTTAACATAACTAATATTTGACCTGTAAAAACAAAATATAATTTAATTTTTTACAAAATGAACTGAGTGGTATAAATAAGAGCCTAAGTCACTAGGAGACAAAAAAAAAAAAGCAGACTTTTACAAGGATGGATTCTCCTACAGGGTGACTGGATCTGACGTCTATGGACTGCTTATGATCAATTGATTGTTACTAATAGCTAAAGATTTATGTATGGCAGAAAGAACAGCTACATTCATTATGTATAATTTTTAAAATCAACAGTTCTTGATCCCTCTTTATTTATAATTTCATCAATAATGACCATTTTGATTTTCAAATATCAAGCGAGGTTCCACATGGGGGTATCATTACTGAATGTGATATGGGATTTTCTACCGGGAAATCGCATGACTGAATGAAGTCTATGTTAGCCTTCATTTAAGATTAATCAGATTAATTAAAGGGCAAACCTATTCCTCATCATACACAGAATCAATCACAAGATTTATTGATATGAATAGGGAAGTTGGCTACAACTTACATAAGACAAGGAAGTGTGCTGCTTGCAAGTACTGGCGATCTCTTGTGATAAAAGTCACCAACAGGGTCAGGACATGAAATGCTAGTAATGCCGAGAACCAAGGATCTGACCAATCCACCTGTCAAAGTATAACAATGCCAATAGATCAATATATCTCCTGTGTTACATAAGAATGCTTTTTCTATTGGTTAATGCCTTTTGAGCGGTGTTTCTGACCATCTAAATATTTATAAATTTGCCCAGCTGGCATTTAGAATTTCATCCAGTTCCTAAGATAGTGTGAACATAAAAAAAAATCAGATGTGCTATGAGTTTGTCATTATTAATTAACTGCTCTTCACTTCATAAATGAAACTTTGCATAGCCTAAATTAATATGTGGATGATAATAGTTAATGAAAATAAAAATGCATGTGAGTCTAAAAGATTATGGATGAAAGAGAAAGGATGGCAAAACAGTTTTGTTTAGTTCTATGACTGAGATTCTGTTCAGTGGTTACATCAGCTGATCTTGAATCTGAATGATGATTACAATTTACAATCATCCTAGATTGTAAACCATGGATCCAATGAGGTTTCGGATCTATCAGTCATCCTCTTTCTACTTGGATCTGAGGTCTCGTTAAATTTGAGGTTAAGATTGTGAGCTCAGAGGGTGAAATGATAACCTCATGCAAACACATATATTTAGGGACTAAAAAATGTGACACTGTTACTAACAGTGATCATAGGTAATGGAAATATTTTATTAAGATATGCAGTTACTATAAATAATAATACAGCACTGCAATTGGTCAAATCAGTTTATTTAATAAAGACTAGTAATTAACCAGTTGGCCTAACTAAATAGACAGGCAAGACTTAACAGTGACTGAGTAGCCTAAAGCAAAACTGAAAACATGACTGCTGTCCTGACCCCCTCTCATTTCACCGTTCCATCCCATCTCACTCTGCCGAACTTGGCTCTTCACAGGCTCATGCTCATGCACCACCACTTCACAGCCAGTCTCATTATTCCTTCTCCTAGATATAGATCTAGATCTAGATCTATATGCAGTGCCCCGAAGTTCGCGCCCTATTTTTAGCTACTCTGCCTAAATCTCGGG
>JBCAUA010803867.1:0-14704 GCA_038406235.1 Peronia verruculata
GGGCTGGACTGGGGCTATAACTTCATGGGGTTTTTTTGTTTTTTTTTTTGGTCAATTGTTCTGAAACATGTCATGATATGAAACAACAAAGGAATGCTTAGATCTTTGTATAGAGAAATTTTAAAATGAACCGGGGTCTGATCTCTCAGAAATAAATTGAAGAAGTTGATAATTATTTTCATATTCATTTTTTAAATTAATATCCTTATTCAAACACCAGTAACACAAAAATTGATAAAGATACTACTGTTAATTCTACATAAATGTTTGTTATGCACTGACAAATCAAGGACTGTAAATTTCAGCCTATTCAGATACAAAGTTAGAGGAATTATTCTGCAGAAAGAGTCATTTTTGAGAAAATCAATTAAAAAAATAGATTTTTTCCTCAATTGAAGCATCAAATTCAAGACAAAAACACCGCAAGGAGGTTCTTCTCACTTGTTTCTCACATGCTAACATAGTAACTCTTAGGTACAGATGGATAAGGAAGTAAAATCAGAAGTTTTTCAGTTTTACCCAAAAATTGAGAGTTTTGATACTGTAGCGAATCATGAGTATACATGTAAGGACACGTGAGTGTGTGTTGTGAGTGATGTTCAATTGACTGTAATTGTATGTACTTGGCCCATGCAGTTGTGAATGTGGATGGTCATAGTGGGCACCGTGTGTTTTGAGAGCAGTCGAGACGGTTCTGGTCAGACCTAGTGTGTGCGTGAAGTATGTCACGTGAGACCACTGTATCACAGTTTTATGAGTAGACTGGTCAGTTCGAGAGAGTTAGAGAGGGAGAGAGTGTTCGAGAAGGGCTTGTGTCTATATAAGGGCTCAGCTGGGGAGAGAGAGGAGCGCAAGAAGTAGAATGCAGTGAGAACCATGTGCATTGGAGTTAGACAGCTGCCCTGAATCACCTGCAATACATTCTCCATCATTTCGACGTCGAGGATTCCTGTTATAATTTCTCCATTCCTGTATGTGTCTTATCTGTATCCATTGCCTAATTACCACTTACAACATCACAACTAACACCCATTCACATTCAACTTAAATGACAGGTACTTTGATGTATTTGCCTGCATATGCCCTTAGAAACAATTCATTTCAATTTTTCAGTGAAACAAATTCCCAAGATTTGCAAAAACCTTCTTAAGATTCAAAGGGATGATGGTTAAGTTTAATCATTGCTTGGTTTGTTATCGGGATATCAGCCCAGTGGATAAAGATTTTCATCAGTCAGCTGGCAGAAGAGTAAATATTTCAATTTTTTCATACTATATGAATGAGAAGCAAGTGATTTGTCTTGAGCTTAACATCAGTGGACCATGGATTGTGTATGAAAATTGTTTCATGTTTATTTTTATTTTCAGGGATCACATTGGGTTTCCAGTAGTGTCAGTGGGATCAGATGGAAAATTTACATTATCTAAACCCCAGAAAACAGGTGGTTTAGTCAATAAAGCCACAGTGGCTGAGCAGTTGGTGTATGAGATTGGTGACCCAGCTCACTATTTCCTGCCAGATGTGGTGTGTGATTTCACACAGGTGGCCATTGATGAGTTGCCTAGTCAACAGATGGTGTATGTGGATGGAGCCAGAGGAAATCCTCCCTCCGGTGAATACAAGGTTGGTGTTCGACTCATTAATGCAGTGATCTATCTTTTCCTATTATTATTGTCCCTCATGAACTACTTGCAATGCCCCATGTAGAATGAACTGTTAGTTGGCTGCCTGTTGGAAGCCTCATAACTATGGGATGCTAGATAATGAAAAAGTCTCTTTTTATATGCCATCTATTAGGGCATAATACATTGCGGAATAAAGTGATGGAATTTTTTTTTTTTTTTTTAAATCATGATTGATATTCAGATTTACTCTGTATTTTATCTGCATTAGTGGAATGCAGCTGCTGTACATGTTTATTTAGGATCCCCAGGATAATGAAGTTGTGTATGTGTGAGAAAATCTGTGCAATGAATTCTGATTTTTGCTAAGTCGTACAATAACGATTGGTATAGTTTCACAGATGATCTTTCTTTTAAAATCTAGTAGTTGGCCCTCATTGAAATTTTTGGATATATTTTTTGCTTATTTAAAAGTAGTCTTGATGTTGCTGTAAAAATTTAACATACTGACGCATACTTATAGTGGGACTTGAGAGAGTTATGCCAGTGTGATCACAGGCCTCACAGATTTTCCATATGATGTTAATTATCATCAGTTTTGTCTTCGAATAATATAGAACTTTTTGTCTCTTCACCAAGGTGAGTGCCACATATGCTGCAGGCTTCAGATCAACTGCCGCTTGCGTGGTTGGTGGTCCACGAGCAACAGAAAAAGCTGAGAAAACAGCAAAAGCCATTCTTACCAGGTCTGTTCACCTCTTAACATATTTCTGTTTCAAAGTTTTCAATCAATGGGAGATCATTGTGCTTAGTCCTATTATTTCCCTTAACTAGACAAAAGAGGGAGTGAATAAGAGGAAAATAATCACTTATGCGCCCTTTGCTTGAAACGTGCACCATGAAAAATTTTTTAAAAAGTTGTGATGTAAAGAGGATGTTTTCTTCTTATCATTATAATTTTATCCAATTTTTATGCGATCAGTCTTTCGGATAACAAGAAGTAATGGAATTTTTCCTCTTTACACTGCTTGGTAAATGCTTTTGTTATCTGGCAAAGGGAAGTAATAGGGCTGGTCAAAATGATCTCCCCTTACATGAGTCCCACTTTTGGGAGGGGCAGATAATCTGCTAACAATCTCCCATCACATTCACCTGTTTGCTATCATTTGTATCAATAATAATTCAGGTAAGCCAGTCAAACAGAGGTTAAATTTGCAAATTTAGCTGAAATATTTGTTTGCTTTCTCAGTTGTAGTGGCAGTTCTTTACCACTGTGTTCATTCTTTCAAGGTGATTGAACAGAGCAATCAGAAATTTGAAAAGAAAGAATTGGACCCATATCTCTCCCATGGAGTGCCATCCTCCACATTCCAGGGGCGACATTTCTTCTCTCTCTCTGCTTGCTCTTGTCTTCTGTCCTGCTTTCTTCCTCTCTTCTTCTTGACATGCAAACGTGTCTTACCATACTGAATAGTTTTGCCTTTGAAGTTTTTGATTTAATTGCTTTTTTCAAATTCTTTTTTTTTTTTCTTTTATTGATATATACAATTTTAATTTTGATATTTTAGGTGGTTACTGCTTATTTTAATTTTTTTTTTTTCTTTTTTTATTGTGTTTATAGTAAGCCTACATGTCTGAGTTGGGCATTTCTTTTTTTTTTTTCCTATAGATGTAGACGTATTTTCCATCAGCTAAATATGGATGACTTCTCAGCAGTTCATATAGAGGTCATTGGTAGAGACAGACGCCCTGAGGATGAGAGGATCCCTGGTGCTATGGTATATTTAGTCATTAACGTTTGATAACAATTGCTGGAGATAATGTTGTGAATTATGTTCTTATGATTAGAGTGATTTACATAACAAATATTTGTCTTGAATGTAATTTGGCAATAAATTAGCAGTGTATCATCATTGTTTTGGATTGATTGTGTTTTGTTCTGTTTTCTCTGCAGATTATCATAAGTTTAACTGACAGATTTATGTTAATCATATTAACATACTGAAATATGTAAGAAATACATTAAAATGAAGGAGACCACTCCTCTAATTTCTAGTTTCCCACTGGAAGTAATTTTTTATTTTATTTCCAGTCAGGACCCAAGGATGTCCTTCTGTGGATAGCAGTCAATCATAATGACAGAAAAGCACTGGAATTTTTCTCCCGAGAATTAGCCCCAGCAGGGACTGGAATGGGTAAGGGTTTTTTTTTTTGTTGTTGTTGTTCTTTTTTGTTAGTGTTTTTTTTTTTTTCCAAGTCTTTTGTTAATTTTTAGCACTTTAAAATTTCAGTTAAACTTGTTCATTGTAGCAAAGAAGGGGAATGGATAATCAGGGATGTCAAATATCCTACTTTAATATTTCCTACTTTTTGGCTGTCAGTAATTTCTCATTTGGCCCCAAATCTGGTATTATTTACCATTAGTGTAGTTTTACGTGTTGTTGAAGAGTATGCCAGGAACTTTTCCTACACTGACAGAATGACATCCCAGGATATTTTCCACCTTTTTTTTTTTTCCTTAACCTCTGTAATGTATTAGGAACTCCATAATTTAAATTTTTTCTTTTCTTTTTTTTTTTTTTTTGTTAAACAAATTATTTGTTGCAGTCACATAAACTAGCTCTTTTAGTGGAAAATCTTATTTTCCCCTTCTGTGTTTTATAGATTTCTTATCCAATTCAATTGACTGTCCAAAAGTGGATGATAATTATAACTGAAGACGAAATAAAAAAAAATAATTGCTATTTCATTTCAATGTCATAATTTTCTCAAAAATACAATAGCAATGAGAAAACATACACTTCAAAAGCAACGGTGGTAAATATTAATTTTGGTTCCATACACAGCCCCTGGATTGTGCGGCATAGTTGGCGGAAGGCCTAAAATGTGAGTATGCACTAACATGTGAAGTTTTATAGATCTGTCTTGTTATCTAACTACATTTTTAACACATTTTTTATTTTTTACTTATTTATTTATTTATTTATTTTTTTTTTATAAGTATTCTGGTTATCCAGTCAAAGGAAATTTTTGCTGATAGTCTGAGTGATCAGCTTAGAAATCCTTGAGCAGTATTTATGTGCATTTGATTCTTACCTGTTTGTATGACTCCTTTCACAAAAAGTTTATGTGGTTATTTGGCTTTCCATTGACTGGGCTTTGCAAATCACAGAAAAATAAACCATTCTCTCTACAGCATGAAGTTAGAAAAGTTTTATTTAAAATGTATGAGGTATAGTAATGCGAAATACATTTTTTATACTCCATTTGCAGATCTCCAGTGTTAAAGCTGTTTTCATTCCTCTACCCAAAGAACAATTTCAAAGTGAGTAGATTATTGTCATTCTCAGCATTGACCTGAAAAAATGCACTGATTTGGTGTTAAATATTTACAAACTGAGAGAGCTCGAGTTTAAATCTTGAATAATTTTGTATATTGAAATATATCCTTAATGCCAAATATTACAGCCATCATTCAAATCAGAGTCTGACAAATTGGAAATATGTCTGACTGCATTTTCCCTTTATTGTAAATGGACTCTTTTGCTTCAAATTGTTATTATTATCATTATTATTTTATAATAAATCTTTATTCATTAATGAAAGTTTTCTGCAGGCATGCTTTCCTAGCCAGGATAATAGTGAGTCTCCATGTAATGATATGATACAATCTGTCCAAAAAAAAATTTTTTTTTTTAAATTGATTTTTCGTTTATGGATAATATGTGAATAAACATTATGATTGAAACAGAAAAACTCAATGGTATCTCTAGTCCTATTGCAATAAATGATTAATTTCATCAAAGGAACTGGTAGAAGTTAAAATGTTTTCTTGTATTACCAACAGACATCATATCTCATCAGAAATTGAATAATTTCTTGTGCGTTGATTTTAGTTTGTTTAGAATTAATAAATCTGTCCTGTTGATATGAGATGTGACTTGATGAAATTAGGCTCTTGTCAAATTTTGAGCATATGGAGTTATTGGTATCACTGTAAAGATTATTCATTTCCCTATCAGTGTGTGAAAAATTATTGTTCTACCTTAAGTAGCAGTTGAAATATTGGCAATTAAAGACGAATGGATGACCTGTTGCTGCAGCTGAATTTAGTGAGAAAATGACTGATCACTTTTGTAAATTCTTCTTTATCTTTGTAAGGCCATGCCACAAAATTACAATGTTTAGGCATTCATTTGATCTTTTTCAGTAAACTGAACTCTGAAATGCATTTACAGATTGATACAGGAGGGCTTGATGAAGAAAAAAAAATTGCGTTAAAAATTCATTCACTGTTGAAAAACATGTGATTTCTCCGGTCAGCTCAGTTTGACGAGTACCTGATTTCATTGTGTCACGTCTCATATTTACCAGATTACCATAGAGATGAATGGTGAAGTGACAGAGTACAAGCCTCCCAGTGTGCCAACCGCTGAGTACTTGACCCAAGCCTACCCAGCCAGCGATATCAATGGGAATGCAGAGAACAATCAAGTGCAAGACATCGACCTTCCCAAAGGAGAGTTCTCCTATCGCTTAGAGGAACTGGCATATACACGCTCAGGAGACAAAGGAAATGATTGCAATATTGGTGAGAGATATATTGGCTTGGTACTGTACTTGCAAAGGGTGAACTCTAAAATGTCAGGCTGTGTTAGTATATATTATTAACAATTGGTTATAGTCTTTGCCTGTAGACCTAAATGGAAAGTACCCATTTATACAAAAATCCCTGTATCACATCTTTTAGTCTAAATACAAGACTGCCTTTTGCTTTAGCTTAGTAAGGAATATTGGATTATTTCTTTTTCTCTTTTTTTTTTTTTTTTTGTTTAACCACAATTTTGCACCTTTTGATCATGAGCATTTTATATGTTTTTAAGAGTGAAAATAAACATTGATGCGGAACTAAATGTTTCACAAGACATTTTAATGGACCCTTTACATAGAAGTCAATATGAATCCTTTTGTGTATTTTACCTTAATAATGTAATGTAACATAATATTTTTAGTATTTTATGAAATTGTCATTGGCTATTTTCATGGTCAGACTTATATTCAAGTTGGATTTTTTCCCACATAGGTGTTGTAGCTCGTCATCCGGTCTTCCTGCCATTCATCAGGAAACAATTGACAGCTGAGGCTGTCGAGCTGTTCTTTGAATCATGCTTCAAGGGCAGTTCTGCGGGGACAGGCGGGAACAGAGTGCAGAGGTGAAATTTTGTGTTTTATCTAGTCTTTTAGTAATTGCTTATAATGACCAGATAGGAAGTATTGTATTACATCGTTTTTGTTATGCACATGACCACCTGCACTATAGATTAACCTTTTGTCTTGTCTTTGAGTAACTGAATTTGAGGACCTGATAGCAAAAGTCATATTTTTCATTTTATTAAGACCTTGCATGTCTACACTATAGATTAACTTACAGGACAACAGTTTAGTAAACTTTGTCCTAAAAAGGCAATTCCTTTCAAAGTTGATGCGACACATTATATATATGGCATGCATTCAGTGATTCACATTCACATGTATTTAGAATTGAATGTTCTGAATAGCATCAAAGAAAAGCAGGATGGAGAATAACACAAGAAACATAAAAGGTGCTTAGCTGATAGTAGAAATAAATTTCTGTAATGCTCTCAATTAATTTTTATATATAACAAAACGTCCATGATAAAGATCATTATTCAGCCATATATCCTCAAAACAATTCTCAAAGTTTCATTTGAATGTGTTAGTAATGCCTACACAGAAAGCTAGAGAATAAATAGCTGTCCATTTTGTTTGATTATTTTTTTACAGATTTGATCTTCCAGGAATCGGAGGTCTGAATTTCTTAATGAAAAATTCTCTTGGTGGTGGAGGAATTGCTTCATTACGTAGTGACCCACAGGTTAGAATGATTCATGCATTTTTATGATGTGTAGAACTTCTTTACTACCAAATATTCCTGCTGGACTTTCAAATTCTCCCTCCACACATAATTGTCCTGAGATAGTTTGATTATGATTGAGTTTTCCCACTATTTGTATGATTTTTCATGCATATGATAGAACTATAGACCTATTGTTATTTTGTCAGTATTAGCACTGGAGGCGCGACACAATGAAATCAGATGTTTGTCAAACTTAAGTGACCCAAGAAATCACATATTTTTCAACAGTGCATGAATTTTTAACCCAATTTTTTTTTCTTTTCAGAACCTTTCAATATCAGTCTAGAAATGCATTTCAGAGTTAAATTTTGAGAGGTGAAATAGGTTGAGTCAGAGCTGAAAAATTCTAATTTAGTGCCATGGCCTAATAAAGATTTACAAAAATTTTAATAAGGATCAGCCATTTTTTTCACCAACTTCAGTTGAAGCAACAGGTCACCCCCATCATCTTTAATTGCCAGTTCTATTTAAGGTAGAACAAAAATTTGTTCACTCAAAGAAAGGGAAAAGAATAATCTTCACAGTGATACCGATATCTCAAAATTTGACAAGAGCCTGATTTCATCATGTCGCATCTCACAGTTGAAATTGATGACTAACTTTTTTTTTTCAAACTTTATTTTGCAGGGCAAAGCAATGGGACAAGAACTGTTAGACTTTGTTATTAAAGACGTACCTGATTTGAAGAAACTGGCAGAAGAGGCATTAACACATCAACCATAGTGTTCTATATCAGTGACTGACTGTGAATGTTAGATACCTGAAGTTGCCTTCTGTGAGATAAATGAAAATAAAATGAAACACCTAATGTTGTCACTGTTGATTTTTTTAATAATCCTTTCAAGGAAATTACAATTTCATGAAATGCCCTTTTCATTGAGAGATTTTGTTTACATGTAGAACTGCATGAATTTTGTTAACAGTTGCACCCGTTTCTTTTTCACATTTGAGTTTGCAGTTTGGGTTTCACTGTACCTTTCATTCCACAACATTATATTAAGCAGTTTTAAGTGATCTTGAGTTATCATTATTTCATTAAAATTAATCTACAGAAGTTAATCTTAACCATGACAAATTGAATGATATTAACGACATTGTAAATACATGAATTACCATGATACTTGAAAATTAAGAAGTATAATTATTCTTTGCATGAGAACTTTAATTACTCTGGAAACATTTTAAGGTTCAACACACTCAACACAGTCTCATACTTTACTAGATCATATGTCCTGCCTAGCTTAGTCAGCTTAGTTGATGTTGTTTTGGGCAGTTTACCTCAGAATTCTGTGAGACAGTAGTAAGTAGAGGATTTGATTTGTTTTTCTTTTCTGAGATTCCTGTTTTGTACATATGACTTTATATTCCTTTGGTCTGTTGTGTAAAGTTCTACACAGTTATTCTAAAAATATGTCTGTCATAATTATTTTTAAAAATAGCTCTTTTTTTTTTTGTTTTTTTCAGTTTTATGCATTTTATTTTTTTTTTTTTTTAGCCTTTTGGGTATTATTGGCAGTTTTTGTGACGTTAATCTGCATTTCTCGTGGCATTTTTTTTTTTTTTTTCACTGGAAAAAATGGCATTTTTTTTTTTTTTTTCATGGATCACAGTCTAATGAATCCTGTCTGATTCTACGCTTATGTATCTATAAAGAGTGGAATCATCAAAAGAAAGAAAGCCACGTACAAAATGGATTGGCACCTTAGAGTGTTGTTTCCAAGCTGAGTTAACCGGTCATTTCTAATAACATCCTATCTGATATTTATGATAATGTACCTGAAATCACCAACAGGAAATGGAAAAGATTATATATAATCTAGATTTGTATCATGTTGAATCACCAATAGGAAATGGAGAAGATTATGTGTAATCTAGATTGGTACCATGTTGGGAGCTGTTCAGATTAGCTATAATGTTGTACTAAAAACCACTTGTTGGTAAACTGTGGTTGTGCTGGCTGTTGTAAGTTGTTTTAGTGAACTCAAATGGAGATTGTTTTTTCACTAGCCCAGTTAGTTACTTCCCTTTGGCAGACAAATGGCTTATTGAATATTTTTTTTTTTTTAATGTAGAGCAGGAAACAAACCACATCTTCTTTTTATGTGAAATGATAATCACAGAAAAAATTGACTAAATTATTGCAAAATGAGGAAAACAGTTTCCTTACAAAGGAATCTTTCAGAATTTTCATGATGTGCAATGCAAAGAAAAGTTCAAGATGATTTTGTTCCCTCAGAGCCAAGTTTCTCTGAGTTCAATAATCCTTCAATAAAACAATATTTGTATGTAGTTTAGTTGAAAATACCTGACTGTTTTGGTCAGGTAGCAATAGTCTGTGTATGGCATGTGTTCTGCCTTTTTGCTGTGGCTTTGTTGACAAGTATAATGTTAACATGTTGTATTTTTTTCTTCTTTCTGTGATCATTTATTTTGCCAGTAATTCTATCAGTCCTTTCTTGTGGGACATTTATTGCAAATATACACTGTTGGTTGATGCAAAGTGATTTTTTTTTTCTCGATCACGTTAATTACACGTGTTTGTTGGTTCACGCTGATTATTGTAAATCATAGAAGTGGAATGATTTGTCAGGCAGCGGCCTGTCATGAAAGTTTAGATGATTAAATTAAGTAAAATGATTGTTTGTTTGTTGTGTTGTATTTTATGGTGCATCAGCACAATTGTGGTTACATTGTACTTAGCAATGGTTGAAAAATATGATAGCTGATAACTGCTAGAAGACTCTAGGGAAACTCTGCAATTTGTATAGGGTCATCTATTTTTAACTCCTATTGGAACTGCACTAGAAATTGTTTTACTGAATAGGATATCCTCTATTTTAAACTCACATATGTACTACACAGTTATGTGGCTGAAAGTTGTATAAATACATTTAGCAAAACGAGGGAGCCTCAGATTTGCAAAAATTTTCCAAGTGAAATGTCCCAAAGACAAGTACAATGTACACACTTTTTTCCCATTCCTCTTCAGTGATATTGCACTGACTTTCTCTTCTGTTATTTACAAACAATTGCTTATGATTTCTGTATTTACGTCTCATTACATGTCCATGTATATGATTTCTGGTCTCAGGTTGTGTTCTCTTGCTATATCCATGTAATACTGTCAGGGCTTTTATTTCCTCTTTTATTCAAGAAATCACCCCTGTGTTGATGACTTATAGTGTGCAAAGCAGTAAAGAAATATGCATGATGTGACTATTTAAGGCTAGCTGTTAGTATTACTGGTACATGTAATAGTTGTGTATTGAAAGTGGGAGATAGACTGCTTACTTTATAAATGTAAATATACTGTCGCAACAGAATATCTTGTCCTAACTAACAGCATAAAACTGTTGTAATTGGGACAATTTAATCCTGGAGTGATGACATGCACATCTACTAGAAAACTAACAAGCTTGGAGGTGTGTTCAAATTAGGGGGGTTTTTTGTTTTTTTTCTCATATTTAAGTAAAGTCCATTAGCCCACGTACCTCAAGTGCTCGAACATGATTAGTAATACGGTAAAGCTTTTGTTATATTCTAGCTTACCTTAGTTGCTAATTCCAACCCAGATGCCATGTGCATGGTAATAGTTGCTCAATTTGTGTACTTGTGATAGTGGCCATAGTATATAGATATACTTGTTGATGATAATTATAATGATCAGTTAACAGTTTAGTATATCAGAAAGTGTGAGAGATTTTGTTGTTTTGCCAACATAATGTTACTATTCTGGTAAAACCTCATAACTTTAAAATTATACCCTTTTCTTTTGTCTGGCCCAGTCTGGGGCACAAAAAGCAATAAATATGCCACTGAAACAACTAAGTTGAACAATTATTTTGAAGTCTTTTGATTTAGATATAATACAACCTCATACTAATAACGAGATACAAGGTGGAAACAGCTTTTTTCTCTCTCCAAAAATTTCAGGTCATGGAAGTTATGAGGTTTTAATCGGACAAATAACCATAATCACCATTGAACTTGGTGTTATGTATATATATATAGGTGGTCATAATAGTTGACATCTGATTTCCCTTTAGACTTGCAAGATTGTATATTGTCGTAATGATAGTGGATATTAATTCTACATGTATTTGTTTGTTTTTAATTCTAAGCATTAATGAAATGACATACTCTATTTAATTTTGATGCTTTATATGCATATATTATTATAGTAAATGGAGCTGAAAGTACTAGATTTATGCAAAGCATTTGAGTCTGATTATGATCTTGGTATGTTTCTATGTCTCTGTTGTTTTGATGTTATGACGGATCCCACCAGTGATCAGCTTGTGTCAGTTATGCATCATTGTCCTCCAGCTTTTGACTTTAAGTTGTGCTATTGTGCCATGTAGATGTCAAAATCTACATTTTCGTACACAAACACTAAGCATTATGTACAGTAAGCTTCGATATCTAACTATGCATTGTAATTGTGCATACATATTTGTACTGAATACTGCATGCTGTGGTTGGTGGAGCTTGTCTTCTCATGGCAATTCATGCAGGATTTATATGCTCTTATGT
Organism: Peronia verruculata; assembly: GCA_038406235.1. Classification (NCBI taxonomy): domain Eukaryota; kingdom Metazoa; phylum Mollusca; class Gastropoda; order Systellommatophora; family Onchidiidae; genus Peronia; species Peronia verruculata. Next base: position 12,094 of record JBCAUA010803867.1, read on the forward strand.
ACAGTATGTGGGTGATTCAGACATTGTCAGTCAGTTGAGATCATCATGTTTATTTCCATAAGACTTTCTGGAAATTTAATGCACAAGTGGAGTTATGCAAGTAATTGTACATATCCTGCTCCATTGATGCAAAGATAAAATCTGTTTCCCCTAAGATTCAAAAGTGATATATGATTTGGTACTTCACTTTTAGAATAGTAATGATTTGGCAGTTGGCTTTCTTTTGTCATTCCAGATAAACTGCCCATAAAAAGAGATTTTCTTACATTTCAATATAAGGTGGAGCGTTTTATGTTTGTTTAAGAGGAACTGATCATTAGCGGTGTGAGTATTCTAGTCAAATAGCTAGACTGCTTCAAAAAGAGTGGAATGGCCGTGTTTTCCTTTATTCCTTGACTAGTGCTCGACCATTTGATCTCATAACTTCAGTAAGTTAAATCATCTCATCTCAAAAATGGTGTTCTTCATGGATATGATACATGTATTATGTCTGGCAACATCTTTTCTGCGGTTGAAGTAGACATGAAATAAACTATTACATGTAGGTTTCATCCAGATTCTAGATCATTTGCACTTTATCCTAAATTCACAGCCTTCTCTACATTAGATCTAGGAGATCAAAATATAAATCTAGTTCTATAGCCAGGGTTGTGCTTTGTTCTTTCCAATCCAAACTGTGCACAAGGACCAAGAGACCATGACATAGTCTGGCTTCATCTGCCTGTGCCCCATTATTTTAGACAGTCTTTCAGAAAGTCAGCAGCCATGTAGAGCAGCATCTAAACCATAAGAAAAGGCATTTTCTCTGTAATTAGACTGTTACTTCATTGTTTTTTTTTCCTTCCACTCAAAGATGTCAATGAATGAAAACCACTTCATCTGTTGTGTTAGGTTTTGTTCCATTTTGCACCAGTATTCTCTTTTGCAGCATTCATACACAATAACAGTCATACACAATCTCTGCACCTTATTATCTTCCCACCTGTAGTTTTTAAACAAAGAAAATAGGTTTTGAAAAGCATGTAGATCTCAATTGTGTAAACTGCTTGCATGCTAATGAGTAATTAGCCTTACTGTAGCATAAATATTTTGAATACACATTATGTGAACAAAAGAAAAGAGTTTCTTGGTAGCTATATTGGGAGATTTAGTTGTATACACATGTACTTGTATTACACATCACAAAAGGCATGCATATATATATACACACAGACACACAGGACAAAAATTATGGGTAGAATTTACCACATGAGCTGGATTTTAATCCTTGAGAACGCAACTTCTTTCACGTGAATTCCTTTGGGAGATGTTCCAAATAAAACAGAGAGACTAGAGTTTAGTCCCGTGCCCTGTTGTTGCTATGGTTCATCTGAGAATGCTAACATGACTTACATTGGACAATCATTTTATTTTATAGAGATGTTTGCAGACGAATGCAGTAAGAATCTTAGAATTGATGAGAACTTCGAGTGGACTGTTGTTCACCAAAATACCTGAATGATGTGTCACAATTAATAGAATGCTTTTATAGGTGACATTCCTTTTTCCTGTTTATTATGAGATGCCATAATTCTGCTCTGTGTATGTATTGTAATTATTGTGTGATTTTTAGAAGTGAATCATAAAAATTCCCTGAATCCAAGAAAAATCTACCTGCTCAAAGTTTTTTTTATTCTACTGCCAGTTTCCCTGGTAACTTATTTTCCCAAGTCAAGTAATGATAGGAGTTGAGAAGAATTTGAAGCGTGGAAGCCTTTTTTTCTTTTTTGATAATATTATACACAAAATATTCATATTATGTATTTTTTATTAGAATGTATGTAAATCTGGGTCAAATTTAATTGAAGATTAGGGCCAGTATCATTGCTAATTTTACTGATGTTTATTGCTTTGTTGTACAATATATCAGTAATGAGGTGGGCTTATAATTCTCAAAATGCATGATACAAATGGCATTTCATTCAGGGCATATTTATGATTTAGAATTATAGATAGATAAAGGTGAGGTCAACCCGACATCTTAACCTTTCTTCTTGTCTGAGAATAAAATGGTGATTTGTTGCTCTAGATTTTGTTTCTTATATATCAGAGGTAGAAAATATTGAATGTTGAATAACTTTAAAGACAGACATAGTTGGTGTATGAGTTTGATATTTTGCTTTTCTTGTCGATTAACAAGCAATTTCTCCACCATGAATTATACAATGTACATACATGTACGTGTATGCAAGTTAATGAAGCCAAAGAAACATAATATGTATCGGTAAATAATAAATCTAGACTGGAGGAATGTCCTCTATTGCACAATAAAAAAAAACAAAACAACTACTTGTAAATTGTTGAATAATTTTTCCGCAAATCATGTAGGTATGATCAAGTAAAATATTAGTTTTGCTGTAAACAAGACCCATTATAACACTGAGACAATCAAAAGTGTTATAACTGACAGTTAACAGGTTTACTAGTAAACAAAACAGATTTCTTGTAGAAAAAACTGTGAGTAATTTGCAAATATAGCCTGATATTACTTGTGTCTGTAATATTGTAAAGCTAAATTAAGTGCAGAGGTGTTTTTTTGTTTACTTTTTGATTCTTTCTATCTTCCCCCCCC
>JBCAUA010803978.1:0-14704 GCA_038406235.1 Peronia verruculata
ACACACACACACACACACACACACACACACACACACACACACACACACAGAAAGAGAGAGAGAGAGAGAGAGAGAGAGAGAGACAGACATATCGGATTAAAGTAAGGATATTTTGGTTGTGCAGCCAAAAGGGTGCTGCTTCTGTAATGGCTATGCACGTTGAGCACTGTTAGTAGTATTTTCAGTGGCTATGTAGGTTCTACTTAAGGGTCTACATAGGATATATGACATGACTGTTTTTTAAAAAAAGGGTGTGGAGGGATGAGGGAAAGCTGTTTTGGGCACTTACAATAGCAATAAACACTGGCTGGATATGCCAGTTGGAGATCCGAAACCTTTTTAAGACCTCCACGATGAGTTTGGGGCCCCAACTGAACAAGAAAACCACGATGATAACGACGAGCATTTTGATGACCTGTGGAGAGAAAGAGAAGAAAAAGGATAGATGTATGACTAAACAACGTCAAACTCTTCTTTCATTGGTCAGACTGGCTTTCTATGTAGTCTGATGTGACTCTACTGTTACCATGTTTTTGATATTTTTGAGACCGTGAAAATTATCTGCTAGAAAATAAAGTGTGGAAGTTTAAATTTTATGACAGAAACTAGGAGCGAGCGAAAAGTATCTGCATCAAAGAAATAAAGATGGAAGGTTCTTACTTCTTACTTCTTCAGTCTTTTCTCTGAGTGTCTATTGTATGATGGTCACAATATTTATGATGCCCCTTCTAGAGTAAAACACAGACTTACAGATATTTAAGATCAGCACAATCACCAAAAAACATTCTTGCATCATTGCAACGAATCTTAAGTTTGCATGTTGCACTATGATGTGCAGATTGGCGTGAAAAAACAATGATGGTTCTCTGCTTTAAAAATCAGTTTATGAACAGTTCTTGCTTCTCTTCATATTTTATGAATAAACTGGCGAAGTAAAATGTCAAATTCCTCTAGTGAAAGTGTAACAATGATACTAAAGGAATGTTTGCAGCAGGATCTGGGAGATTTTGTTTCAGATCATATTTATTTAAGGTGGACAATTCTGTTATATTTTTTGTTTATTGAAATAGATTTACTTGACAAAACAACTTGGGAAATAATCGATTAAAGATAACAAGAACGGATGGTAACACAAGGTAGAAACAACTTCATTCTATCACTTTGAATACCTCTATTTCATAAATCTCCTCAGAGAATCAATGATTTATATCGTAAGTCTCGATATCAACTATCCAAAGTGAGAACAATCTATATCAAGCAAACTCTCTGAAGTACTACTGCGTTATGCACCATCCTAAAGACATTGATAAGGACAGACTAATGGGTGCCGGCTCTGCAAGTGAAGCTAACTAGAATAGATTTTTTGTTCCGACCAATGAAAGGTTGGAAATACCCGCAGAATACAATCACTCCAAACTATTCACACATTTGCCTCACTTTTCGGTTTGACCCTATTACGATTGAGAGGAAATGCATGAGTAAAACTCTTCGCTGTGAGCTGATTGAATCTCGATGTCCCCAAAATAATAGTAGTAGTGAGTAGTATTAATGCTTAATTAATGACGTAGGAAAATGTATGATGTACTTCCGGCTTTGCGTTTTTTTGCGTTCAACTAATGCTGTGGGATTTCGTGGTGGAGCGTAATACACATAAGTGAGTGTTCTATTTTTAATAGGGGGTACAAACACTCTGCCAAGAATTTCCAGATCTATGCTTAATCGAATATGAACTGTTCTTCACTTTTTTTTGGCTGCGAGGCACAAAGACTATAAGGTCATTTGAAGTTCGGATCTTCCACAGAATAGTTTCATTAGTCTGGATGTAAATATTACTGGTTTGTACAGACTGACTGGGAAACTGTGATGTCACATGTTATAAAGCGTGTAGGGTACAGTTACATGTATTTAGGTGTGACCATGCTACGTACGAGCATAAACATCCTTTTGATGTTGTGCGTCTCCTTCTCGCCGGGTCATGCCCTTCTTGTTAAACAGAGCAATAACTGTGCAGGACAGGAACGTCCCACTAGTCCGAAGGTTCACTAGTCCGGAGATTCACATTAGATTTTATGAGGCCCACATCTAGATCTAGTCCGAATGTTCACTAGTCCGAATGTTCACATTTATGAGGATTGTGTTTTTGTGAGAATATTCTTCGACTTGGTTCCTACAACAGTGAAAATGAACGCACGCACGAACGCACACACATCCACACACACACATACACGTCCAAAATAAAAACAAATCAAATTTATTATCCTTTGTTAATTCAAAAATCAAAACACAACATTATCTTTTTGATTGAAAATAACTGATTTTTTTTTTTTTTTTTATGGGAACATTCTTCGATTTGCTTCCCACAGCAGTGAAAAATGCATGCATGCACGCATGCACACACACACGGCACACACACACAAACGCACACACACAAAAAAAAATAAGATACCGGTGCATTTAGTGTAATGTTTGTTCAGTCAAAAAATTAAGCACCATATTGTCTTATTGAATGAAATTGACTAAGTTTCTTAATCCTTCGGACTAGTGAACCTTCGGACTAGTGAACTCGGATTAGTGAACCTTCGGACTAGTGAACTCGGACTAGTGAACTTTGGAACTAGTGAACTCGGACTAGTGAATCTTCGGACTAGTGAACTCAGACTAGTGAACCTTCGGACTAGTGAACCTTCGGACTAGTGAACTCGGACTAGTGAATCTTCGGACCAGTGAACTCGGACTAGTGAACCTTCAGACTACTGAACCCTTCTCTCTGTTTCATAGGATGTTTCAGTTTGTTCATGGACTCAATTTGATCACACAATAGTTAATGTGCAATATGTACGTATTTACAAGTTCTAGCACAGTTCATTAGAGATCTTCTTCTTCGTTCACCGGCTTTACCTCGGACGGAGCCCACTCAGCTAAAATTAAACTGATCAGACTGACTTTTGTGAAGGTGACTGCTTTACACACTGGGTGCTTCCTCCACCAAAATGGTGGTCACCAGCCAACTTCAGGAGTACTCTTTTGTTTACACTGTCAGAGTATAACAGCCAAGAAAAGGACAGTTAGAGAGTGGGATAGAAGGCAAAGACATTAGAAGGAGGGAAAGGGACAGCGAGGAAGACAATAGGGAGCGGTAGAGAAGACAAAGAAGGTAGTGGGGACAGTGCCCTGTATGTAGAGATCAATAAGACAGATTTCGATGAAGTTCTTCGCTGCCTGATGCAACATCATCGATAATCTCTTCCATGCTAAGACTGGAGAGCATGGTTTTCCCCACAGACATGAGCATGAATGACTCCAAATTTTAATGTTCTTGAGTCAATTTACTTCTGAGTCTAGTCTTAATCCTCTTCAAAGTGGAAAAAGATCTCTCACAACTTGTGATACTGGCAATGTGAGAAGAAACTTGTAGGCTAGTCCAAGATTTTTGTATGCATCTGTCAGAAGGTCAAGTTTGAGCAACACTTTGTAGCAGCATAACGGACATTTCTTACACAATTCTCAGGTGCATGTGGTGTTTCCAATGGACGTGGACGGTTCGATCTCATAGACATCGTCTTCATCACACTGCTTTGATTCTGGAGTTTCATAAGCGTCCTCCACTGTCTGTTTCAGGTGTGCCCATTGTTCTATAAATCTGCAGACATGTCAGGCTCAAACTTCTTGATATGCCCTTGAACCTCTTGCATAGCGTTTTGATTGTATCGGCTCTTCAAAATTCCGAGGGTGTAGAAGAGAGAGGTCAGCGTATAGACGTCCATTTGATAGGATTTTGAATCTGTCTTGAAGGCTCCCCAGCACAGTATCAATAATTCTAATTCTATAGAACACTTCAATTCCGGCCCATCGACCTACTGGCCCACTAGCCCATTTACGCACCGGCCCATCGAGAAACTCCCAAACTCCCGAGTAGCCAGTCCGGCTCTGTCCTCAGCTATAATACTTCCCTGATATTATTTTGAAATTGATAGTGATTTGCATAAACGAATGGACATGGATGTATGGAAGTGAATAGCTAAGCAGATACACACCTCAGGTCATCCAGAGAAAGATGGCTGAAAATAAACATGATTTGTGTCCAGGAAGCTCAGCTCTCAGTTATCAGCTATCAATGCTAAAACACACACTAGGAATAGAGTCTGCGAATCTGTTTTGTTCCATGGGTTTTTCCCAAAAATATTTTCACACAGAGTTTAATATGTTTGTCATCATACTATCAGTATCATATCATCACTGTTATTATTATTAAAGCTAGTTTATTGTGCTTGATCAATTTTTTTTGCTCTTGATGAAATCATATCCATGCAATCTGAATTTTTTAGGCCCCCAGTACTGATAATCTTAATAACAAATCTGTTTTCTCTTATTCACTATTTCTAGAACCAGGAAGACACACAACTGTAACAATTCTTTCGAACTACAAGCCCAAGTAGACAGAGTAGACAGGAAAAGAAAAGATTCTCTGGGTACAGGAACCAGCTACCTGCCTAGCTCAGACACGGTGCTCTCTTCTGCCATGGAGACTACACAGAGAGATGTGCCTGTGGAAAACAAAGACATTGATGACCACTCACCAGACTCACAGGACAAAGATGGTGCCAAACTTGAACATGCAGACTCAGGTCAGGGGAACTCACTTATGAGCTCTGATGCAGGCTGTCAGGAAACTGATGAAGATGTGAATCATAGGATCAAGCCAGAGACTGAGACAATAGCTGGCAGCCAAGCTTGTGTGAGGATAGTGAACACAGAAACTCATAAAGTGGGTGAGACTTTTCAGGAAGAATTGGTACATAGTAAAGATAGCAGACATGAAGCAAAAGAAAAAGGACATCTCAGAGCAAATGGTCAGAGACAATCTTCTGAGGGATTGACGGATTCAGATTCTGGAATTGCACGGACTCATCTTACTACACCGTTGGAAGTGCTTGATCACTCACCTGGAAAGCTTCATATTTCTTCAAGTCAAGATATTTTTGATCAACAAAAATGTATTCCAAAGTCATTGTCTGATCAAAATCTGGTGAAGGAAAGTTTTGAGGGACCAGTTTCCAAGCTGTATCACGAGGGCAGAGGTCACTCAACAAGATCAGAAGCACAAATTGGCAGTCCAGATCTACATCATGGCAAGTGCCAGCGCCATCCTGGTAATGGCAGAATTAAGCAATACGACAACGATACAAGTATGACAAAAACGTTATCTAGTATGCCAAAAATGATACGGCAGAACAACATTGAGACTTTTGACCATGATGAGATGTCAACATATCCAAAGAATTTTGCAAGTTCTGGCAATGTGGACATTCAAAACAATATCACAGCAGAAAATAAGCAATCGGCTACAGTTAGTAATAATGTCGAACTAAAAAATCTAACAGATACCCCAAGTAAGGGCAAATCCATTGAAAATGGCAAAACAGACATACATCCAAATGAATCCCCAACAGACTTTGGCAACAACCAGAGCTGGTCTTCTGAAAGAAATGAATTGGTACGTAGTAATGCAGTAACAGCTGAAGACAACCCTGAATATGCTCTGGCAGAAAGAGGCTCACAACATTCCAGCTGCCATAGTAGGAATGGTTTCACACCAGGCCTTAAATCTTGGAATGGAGAAATCAATCATAGAGTGCTAGCTGAGTCTGACAGTAGTTTGGAATATTCAACCATGCCATGCTCACCTGTGTCAAGGACCTTGTTTGATACGCTGGCAAGAGAACTAGTGTATGTACAGGATGAGAACACAAAACTCCATTTGGAAATTAGAACCTTGACCTTGGTATGTTGATTTTGTGTTTATATATTTTATGTATGATGTATCTGTTTTTTTTTTTTTTTTGCAGAATTCTTAGTTTAATATGACTGTTGGAAGTGCAGAAAACAATGTGTCATTAGATATGAAGTCGAACTAAATGTAATGTAATTCACCTGTTGTAGAGTTGAGAAAACTGTAAAAAAGCTGAATCTCATAATTTTGTATGGTTTGATGTATTTACCTACATCTTGTGAAAGTAATTAACATCAAATCTTTCTATGCACATGCTTTGAACTGTCTCTCAGGTCACTATCACACTGTAAGAAATGAGAGCACCATCTTTAAGGGCTAATTTATGGAGCAGTTTGCTTCTATTTTGGAGGGTGGGAGGTGTCTTTAACCCATTGTGATGACTGACACTTGCATATGTCATAAATTGGAAGCCAAGAAGCTGGCTTTCTGTACAGTTTACATCACGAGCATACTTGATTTCATGTTAGCCAAAAACTACATGATGCATACTTCATAATATATTATCATATATACTGATGTTGTCCACACAGCTAGTAAAAGATGGAAAACATAATGAAGTTCTCTGATTTCAGAACCACTAGGAACAGTATGAGATTTCTGTCTTAGAAGTCACTGTAAGAGATAAAGGACTCCATTAAATGTGTAGGGCCTGTTTTTCATTGACTGTGTTATCGCTGACATGGCAAATATGTAGCCTACTACATACTAGTAACTATGTAAGAGGAAGGAAAGGCTTCTACAATTGACAAGAAGTGATAAATTTGTTGATCTCAGCCAGATATGAAACGAAAAGTAAATTTATTATTATAATGTGGAAATGCCTTATCTTGCTTTGAGCAAATTAAATCTATCATGAATTGAAAAAAAGAATTGACCTCAAAAAGAGGTTAAACTCATGATTTTTCAATGAAAATTAATTCTGCAATAGCATGGCAAAAATTGTCTCTGAGCTTTGTGCTTCTTGGTGTCACAGAAATCAAAACTATATACATGTATTTATTTGAATAAAATAATATATGTGGATATATGATATTAAAAAAACAATTTCTGACTATGTAGAAAAACTATAGCCAGGCAATGTATTTAGTTAACCTCACAGTAAGTCAGATGTCTAATCTTTGGAGAACTTTCGCTCAGTTCAGACTGTATACAAGACTGAACTCTGCTAGTCAGTCAAGTATTTGTATCCTGTGCTGTGTGTTTTCTGACATTCAGATAGGTCAGCGTTATTAACTGTTTCCCAAACAGACAAAGCACTTTTATTTGGCTTTGTACCATTCTCAGATTTGGATCTTACGAAGAGTTTGTCAAATATTTATCAATGTATTTAAGCAATGGAGACATAAATTTTCAAAATCTTAATCTTACTGGAACTTACTCACACATTAATAAGAAATATGTGTACATTTGAGACTCACAGTTTCTTTGCAATTTGAATCTTACCAAGTGTCTTCAGACATGAAACAGAAATTTGACTGCAATTCAGACTCATAGACAAAGATTTGAATCTTACTAATAATGCTTTTGTATTGCAGAAACTGGCAGCTTCAGAGGACGACAAGCAGCGCTGGATTCTTCAAAACGTTTGTATATCCAACTATTAAAAAAATTTTTTTTTTTTGTGTTATCTTCTTTGCTGATGGTCTTTGTATGTTTTTTTAAGTCAGGTCATATTGTATTGGTGACTGAATTCAAGGTTCTCAATATATTTTTTGCTGATCATTTCATTCATGAAATGAATAGTTAGCTTTCTGAGTCTAATTCTGCAGAGGAATTTTTTCACAGATAAATATCCAGCCCTTCATTTTAGTCGCTGAAATCCTGTGAACTGTGGGGCACATATGGTTCACATTCTAGCTCAGATGGTCCTATTTATGCATATTTTTTTGTACTCTCTTTGTAAAAAATTCTGAATTGATTGCAGTTAACTGATAAAATTTGTCAAAGACTGAAGTGTCAAATGCGGCACCAATTTCCAAACAAAAAACGTAAATAGTGGCTGGGTAATTAAACATTTTAAGAATAACATATTACAGTAGTTAATTTTTATTTGTAAGAAGAACAATGAAAAAGATAGAAGATCATTGCGCTGATGTCAACAGCTTTCCATTACTTGAACTAGGAATAGCAAATTCCATGGAATTACAAAAATAAAGAAATGATAGTTTATATAAGTATGTAGAAAAGTTTTAGCTCATCATTATTTGGACTTTTGAACCCTAAATGTCTAGATATTTTGTGAAACATTATTGTAATCTTTATCTTACCATGGAAACATTGACAAAAGACCTCTACCCAATCAGAGCCGTTTCAGGTTTTCATTGAAGTGAAGAAGAAATCATAATCATATGATGCTGGAAATAGGCATCATCCACTTTTCATATGATTTGAGTCCAATGTGAAGTAAATCAAATTTTCTTGCTTTGGCAGAAAACATTATTTTGTTCCATATGAAGATATACATGTATTGCATATGGAATTCAGATGATTTGTTACTGTCCAAAACATGGCATGAATCAGACCATAAAACTCATGCAAAGTATCATCTCATGTATCTAATTTTTGAAATGGCAACTATGCAGTATAATTTTTTTTACACTTTGTTAAGAGGTACAGGCTGAAATTTTTGCCTAAAAAAGAAATTTTATTTGAGTTTTTTCTTTTCCCCTTAAAAGTTCTGCCTTTTCTGAAGATTAAAAAAAAAATTTAAAAAATTAAAAACTGAATAGATCCATTCTAATATGTTTGACTCAGGGTCATTCAACAGTTGACCTGGCCTAGTGATAACTAGAATCTGGCTCTCTCTTGTTGCTGTTATACAGTGGTAGATCATCAATATTTCATTGAATACAAGCAAAGGATGCATAAAACATTTGACTATGGCCTCCTTAAGCAATATTCTGAACACTAATGCTAGGATGGAGATTGAGTGACCACTTAGAGATGAATAGGCTCATGATCACACAGAGGATCAGAGTAAGCTTTCAGCAGGAGCCCTAATTGAAGTTCCATCTCCTAGGAAGAGTGAATTTTTTAAAAAATTTCATTAAGAGAGCAGCTATAAACTGTCTGCTAGTGCAAGGGTTAAGATACTCTTGCTTTTGACAGAGAAAGACATGGAGGCCACATATAGGCCCTCAAGAACCTCTCGTGAGTCTGTGGGACAGGGGATAGGGAGCAAAACTCAAGAGAAGATATTGATCATGAAAAGGCGAAATAAAGACACAGAAGTCATACTGAAAGAGTCAGTATCTGAAAAAAAGAGATTACCCCCCCCCCCAAAAAGAACTTTCCATGTCAGTTTTTTCCCCTAACTTGTTAACAAATAAAAATTCAAAAGTCATTTTTCTTCAGAACTGATTTTTTTGTCACTATTTTGTTGTCAATTGGGACCAAATTAAGCCCATGCATCATTTTGACAATGAGACCAGAAAATGTACATATGCATGTCCCATTCTGTTTGTAAGTTTTGGAGAAAACTAGATTTTTGTTATGGAAAAAAAAGGGTTAAATGTGAAATTTCACCATATTGTACATGGCATTGTAAAAATTGAATAGAAGTCTTCTTCAACACATGAAAGGGCACTTTTTCGTTTGTTACACCAGGATCCATATATATATACCAAATAATATAACCTGCTGGGACCCTCAACCAGCGCAAGTCCACCCTAACGCTAACATGTAGGTCTGACATAGGTCCGACGAGCGGGTGACGGTCCTCCCAAACGCTAACATATGAGACCATCAACCAGCGTAAGTCCACCCTAACGCTAACATATAGCCATATAGGTCCGACGTGAGGGTGACAGACAGGCCCGGGGTAACAAACGAAAAAGCGACCATGAAAGAGCTCCTTTCCCCTCCTTTATAACTGTTCCTAGAACTGTGACCCAGCCTAAGGGTTAAAGCACTCTGTGGTGTACACTGCCGAGCTTGTCAATCTGGATGTGTCAGCTCTAATACTTAGTCTCAGGGTCTTTGGTTTAACTATAGAGACTCAGCCTTGGCTTCAGGGTGGCATAATGCAAGCCTACATCGACCACCTTATTGACCAATGTCTTCCTCTAATCCTTCTCCTAACTACATCCTTTTTTCTATAAGAATATTTTGGAAGGAGTCAGTGGTAGAAAAATGGGATGTACTCACAAGGACATGTCAATTTCATATTTGTGCCAGTTTTATCATGCCTCATCATACAGACTAATTCCATTATAGATTTGTTATTAACGTAATGTAACTGCTTGGACCAAACCACTTCACATAGGGATGTATTTTTGTTCGCCTTATAGTATCCTAGCACAGATTGCTAGCTATGATCCCTCTGACCACATGGACTTAGATTATTCTTTTTAGATCAGACCAGCCAATGTTGATGGAGCAGCAGTGACTACAAAGAAATATAATATGTCATAATAATGGCATAGAGAGAGCACCAGAGAGCTATGTGATATATAAAACAATAGATACATAGCCCATTTAGCTTTCATTCATGGCAATTATAGCTCTCAATAGCTTGATTGCTGGTTAATGTCAAGCTTGTTGTGTGGGTCAAATGGTCAGTAAGAAAGAGACCACATCTATTTGATATTTTCTCATGCATCATTGTTTCACTTGATTGTAGTTTCAGACCATGTGAGAGGAGTTGAGTGGGCCATGTGGCCTTGATTTCTGTTCTTCCATCTTTCCGTTACCTATTACCAGGAATCGACTCTATCTAAGGACTTTCACACTCTTATTGTAAGAAATAAAAATCATTGATGATTGAAAGATCTTGTACAGTACTTAGATGCAGCTATGTCTATCATGGAACATTTTGACAAAGCCTAATTTTTGTCGACAAGCTGAGAATTATCATATTGATGTCACAGGCATAGCATGGAATGGCCATATCGTTTGAATACGTGGTACACACTATGAAAAGCATGTCACCTGTTGTATTTACATGTAATGTGCAGGACTAGGGTTAACAAAGTACCGCTGCAAAAGTTAGAGTCACAAACAGAGCTCAGTGCGATAATTAAATACCATCAACCTTGTGGCAAATTAAAATTCCATGAAACACAAGCAAATCATGAGAAAATTTGTTTGAAGCAGGCTACCAATTTCCTAATCTCTGACTGTTCTCAGTACTACACATTTAAAGTCATGGCATCCATTTTTTTCAGCAAGTAGATGTGAGACAGATGCAAGAGGAATATGCAGCTCGACAGACTCACTGGGAGAGCCAGGTATGTTTGTGCCTTTTGTTGAAAAAGCTTCTTCGTTATGTCTGCTGTCTCTGATAATGTTGCTTCCATCTGCTGATGTGTCTGCCCACACAAGGGGGAGTCAAGTGAGTGTCGAAACAATGGATTCCAAACTTGAGACAGCAATGAGGAGCAGTGACGATAAGAGACAGGCAGGTACAGGCACTATTATTTGAAAAATATGATGACGTTACTTCATCTCTGCCCTTACAAATAGCTAATAGTCCCTTAGAAAAATCTCTGAAGTCACCATCTCTGTCTTTCAGTTCTCTTGTCAGTTGAGATTTTTTCCTCTCCCCTGTAGGATTCCTGTAAGACCTGAAATCTGACATGGAGCTAACTTGTTAGATTAATAATTTGTCATTAGATATCTGGATATAATATCATTTTGTTAGAGTACATGTACTTTATAGCACTGATCTGCAGTAATAGCATAACTCATTTTTAGCATTACGAAATACAGTGGAACCTGCGAGAAGTCAATTTGCTTAAAGTAAACTCTTGGTTAAAGTCTACCTGCTCCGGGGTCCTGTTTTTTTTTCCCTCTATACATGTATTTCATTAGTCTTGTTTCTGATAATGTCAACAACTTCAGAGGTGAATTCGCTGAGAGCCAATTCCAAATGACTCATGCTGGCCGAGACAGCTGTAGTTTGTGAGGACAAAGAAAAAACAAAAAGTCAAACAGAGAGATCCAGAAACATCTTATTATGACACATTATAGTAGACTATAGCCTGTGGGCCTGTTGCTGTGTGTGAAAATGCTTGGCTCTCTTTATCTGTCCCGCGTTGGCAGGGATACACAAACACACATGCACACAGCAGTTCCACATTCGGCTCTCCTCGCCCTTTTCACATGCATTGGTGAGCCCATGGATACACAGCCAGACCACTGATTGCTTTGATAATGATACACACCCACTACAATACTCTGGGTCTGAGTGGGACACATGCCTTGCACTGGCGTGAATACACAAACATCTAGTCACACTCGACTCTCTTCACTCAATTTGTCACACATTCCTATTTCTACAGTCTGTGCTCACTGTGACTAGATCTAGTCAACTTTTTACTTAACTCTGTGATTAGAATGTCTGAGAGAAAGTACAATGTTATCAGTCTGGATACGAAGTTGAAACTACTTAAAGATGTTTGACCCAAGGCAAAATGTTACTGCTACTAGCTTAGAGTTAGAGGGGGAAGCTCTGCTGGATTTTTTTTTTTTTCCTTGTTTTTTTTTTATATAATGCCCAGGGATAAGGGCCTAAAGGCACAACCCAATAAATTTTATACAACAAATACATTATTTTGATCCCCTGTACCTACCAGAGATTGTTCCCAGAAAATGGATAATGTCAACCTTGTTTAAAGTGAATTCTTTTTCTTGGTCCTGAGAGGTTGACTTCAAGTGGATTCCACTGTATATTATACAAAGTCTGATGTAAAGTGCTTAGCGAATATAGATAAAAGATAAAAGAAATATAGATTGCCCCATAAATATCTAATGTCTGGTATCATGATGCAAGCCATGCGCTAGTGGAGTGAACATTGACTGTTTGTACAATATCATTATCATGTAAAATTTCTCGTAGTCAGAAAGACATACATGTATACAGAAACCTGATGCATGTATAGAATAATTGCTCTGATCCTCATAGATTGATTAGGCCTACCTGTTATAACAGGAATATAGTGAATAAAGAAAGTAATAGAAACTGTTTCAAGTCTAGAGGTTAATTTTCTCTCTGTATGCATGTTGGATCTTTCCATAGTTTCAAGAGGTAGAAAACATGAAGAACCAACTGCAAAACAGATACCAGAAATTGACGAGACAACTGGAGGACCTTCAAAGCCAGGTGAATAAATAGTTATTCTTGTTGTTTCTGTACTGACTTTATATTACTGGTGGTCTGATATTTTGGTTATCAGTCTGTTGTAAATAACTATATTGTGTATCTGATATGCTATTTGTTAGTTTGTTTCTGAAATATTGCAGATCTCATATACTGCTAATCAGTCAGTTTCATACATATTATACACCTAATTTCATGGTTATCAATCAGTTTTATACATATTGTAGAGTTAATATCCTGGTTGTCAATCTGTATTATAATATTAGAAGCATTAGATACATTTAAATTTCATTTAATGTTTCTATAATATATGCCACTGGAACACACAAGTGATGTGATTGTTGGGTTTTTGTATGGTATATTATATTTGATTTGTATTATTTCTGTCATTTGAAAAAAAAAAAAACTCTGTTGATCGTGGCATATAATCCAATCACAAATGCCTTTTTTTTTTTTTCTTCACATTTTATACATTCATGATTTGGCAAGTTTTTCAGGAAAGATATCCAACATATTTTATTGCTAAGCTGGACTCTTACCAATAACATGACAAGAGTATTTGTGATGGTAAAGTCAATTTTTACTGGAGTTTGAAATTGACTGAGATTCAATGGTGTTTTTTTTTTTATATGTTGAATGCCATTGGTAATAGATATAAATTTTTCCTTGTTGATAGATGACAGGTGCTTATAGCCTATATTATTTCAGATATCAAGATAAAATATAAATTATGACTTTGTTATAAACTTGCTGTTTTTGCTAAGGAGCTATACATAATTAGCAGATTTGATTTCCACTGTAAGCTAACATTACATCTGATGACAAGTCTTGGGCTCAAGTAATCACTGCCGACACCCATTTCTTGATATATTTCAGAGTGTTTACAATAGTTCAAACTTTTCACATTATTTTTTAGTTTTTGTTTTACCATTTCTCTTGTCCAGCATGCCAGCTTCTCCAGCCAGTGTCATCAAAAGCAGAAAGAATATGAACTGAAAATTCAAGAATATGAATGGAAAATTCAAGAATATGAACGGAAAATACAAGTATATGAACGGAAAATAGAGGATTTGGAGGCGGTTAGTACGCTTAAGATAATATTGGAGTTGTGTACATCACAAATGCATGCATCATTTTTTCAAAATACAATAGAACTGTCAGACCGTTTCATGCACACATCATGGTGAGGCTATTTTCCTCAGTATGCCTTATTACCAAAGCAATGGAACATGATGGTATCTATCAGAAATGAATACACAAGACTTATTGAATGAGATTTGTATGGTTTCAGGAAATTTTGTTTTGTATGGTACTTCGCTGCAATAAAAAAATGAACAGCTTCACAGAAGGCCAGTTGATCAGCAATACTGTCTGTCTCCATCACTCTATCCGCTGCTAACTGCTTGTGTTCAGTCCTTCCACTGTGAGTGAGCCTATCGGCACTCATCTTCTAGCTTTCCCACAAAAAGATCAAAAGATTTTGGGTATAGATACAAAACACTTGTCAGTGGTCGGAACATCAAATCGAAGGGGGGAAAGATAGTTGGTGGACTGATTATGGATGTACCATTTATGTTTTCCTGCCAATGAGAAACCACTGTTTGGATCTACTTCATACTGATGTTAGCAGTGAAATGGTTAACTCTAGAACTGTGACCCAGCCTAAGGGCTACAACGCCCTGTGGCGCGCCTTGCCTGGCTTGTCAATCTGGATCGCCAGCGCCAGTGCTTAGCCTAAGGGTGTTTGTTTTGACCATAGAGACTCCGCCTTGGCTTCAGACTGACACAATGCAGGTCCAGAATGACAATCTTGC
>JBCAUA010804088.1:0-14704 GCA_038406235.1 Peronia verruculata
TGTGGTGCAACTTTTTTATTTGCCTATGCTTCCTCATTGCAATACTAGGCCCAGATAGACACTCCGTAAAAATAATTGTGTCAATTTTGGACATGCTCAGAGGAGTCAGAATATTCTGTGTCACATTCTGCATGGATCGGGATAAAAGAAAATCATTTTACAAATGAGGGTATAACAAACAACAACAATAACAGACAACGTCAATGACAACGACAACTACAATAGCTGCAACAGCAGAAACAACAATACCAACAATAAAAGTAGCAACAACAAATTCAGCATATTATCAGTAGCATGAACAGCAAAAGGGACAATAACAACAATAATAACAACAACTGCCACAACAGATGTCACAATAATTGTTTGTTTGTTTGTTTGTGTTGGGGTTTAACGGTACATCAGCACGGTCACGGCTACATTGTGTCAAGTACGGTAACATACGTTTACACGTCAAGAAGAAGAGAGGAAAGAGGGCGGGACAGAAGACAGGAGCAAGGAGAGAGAGCTAGAGAAGAGATGTTTCTCTTGGAAAGTTGAAGATGGCACTCCACGGGAGACACCCCACCCACGGTGGGCTTTCACTGCCTGCAGGTGGGAGCAGGGAACCTACTTAAATACACCCGGGTCCCCAGTGGACAGATACCACAAAAAAATGATAACGCAAATAATAATAACCACAACAACAGAAACAACAACGACGTCGAGAACAACTACAAAGCAACAACAGCTACAACAACAACAACAACAACAACAACAACAACAATAACAACAACAAGAACAACAACCAACTTCTGCTGCGTAGTTGTTGGTGACAAATTCTATGACT
Organism: Peronia verruculata; assembly: GCA_038406235.1. NCBI lineage: Eukaryota > Metazoa > Mollusca > Gastropoda > Systellommatophora > Onchidiidae > Peronia > Peronia verruculata. Next base: position 827 of record JBCAUA010804088.1, read on the forward strand.
CGACTACTGAAAAAAAAACAAAAAACGACAGCGTCCACAAACAATTAACGCCACCTTCACGCATCACTGCGCACAGGCGCATAATCCATTCCGGACAAGTACCTCATTTAAACTCACAATTCATTTTGTTAGCCGCGTATAGTTTTGATCGTGAAATTAATCCAGGCAGTGAAACCTGTTAAATGACAAAAATTTATGTAAATGTAAGCTAAAATGTAATCAGCCGTCATAACGCTTGCTACGTACGGATGATTAATAGTTGTTCAGTCCATTAGATCAGTGGTCCTTAACCCCGGATCAATAGATTTGTTTCCAGCAAGCGAACGGCTGGAAATCCCCGTCTTATTTTAGTAGGAGGGTACAAAAACTGCAAACAGTTCATTGCCACTGACAAAGAAAAACATATAAAAATGCACGGGACTGGTGACAATAATTGTTCTCAGATCTCGTGGTTGAGCGCTAACAAACATCAGTGAGTCTTCTATTTTAAGAAACAAACATAAGAGAGTACTCTTTTACAAGCCCGGGGGTACAAACACATCGCCGGGGATTTCCATGTTTTTGCTTAGTCGAATATGAACTATTGGTACCGGGTCGCACAAGAAATGTATAATTATTTCCATCCTATTTTCTACCAGACTCTAACGATTTTTTATTTTCCTTTTATTAATATGCTACTTGTCACACAAATCACGGTAACAGAAATCTACTTTTTTTTTCAAGATATGAAATGTTTTAAAAGACATACAGATACACGTACTGCCGCACACACTTAGCACACCGGTGAAAACATACACTTTGTCAAGTTTACTTGGTGGAGTGAACTACTTACCCCAACCCCCCCCCTCCCCCGTCGCATCGCGGTAAAATTGTCAAAAGTTGAACGGTCCGTAGTAAAATTGTCAAAAGTTGAGCGGTCCGCGGTAAAATTGTCAAAAGTTGAACGGTCCCCGGTAAAATTGTCAAAAGTTGAACGGTCCGCGGTAAAACTGTCAAAAGTTGAACGGTCCGCGGCGATAAAAAGGTTGGGAACCACTGCATTAAATTAACTTATTTACTGGTGATATAACTGGTTTTCTTGAAGTACGCCAAATCAAACATCATTTTCTTTATCATGTCACAACCATTCTGAGTCATCTGAATTTGATAGTCAAGATATCGTCATTTTACCTTTCTTTATTATGTACTTTATTATGCATTTGTGTACTTATTCATTTAGTTCTAAAATAATTTCAACGATCGTTCTAGATTATTCTCTGTCATGATTTTCTGAACTTTTGAAACTGCTGGTAAGCAGTTACTAATCACATAAGATGCCATTCTTATTTGCAAAAATACTTTAATTAATCAGTCCCAACTCTGTATGGAATTATCGCGAAACCTCTTGACAAAATAAGCCCTTATCATGCCGCGGGGATGGGGGGGGGGGGGGGGGGTTAATTAGACCTGGGAGAGCAAATCTCTCACCAGGCAGGTTTTGAGTTTGAGGATATCCAGGTGCAGGATAAGTTATCATATAGGCAAGGCTTACAAGAATTAGTGTACTCTTGAGATGTAGAGCACAAACCATGCCAGCCGTTGCTTGACTTTGGTGATCGATAAGGGCCCTAAAATACTTAGCCAGGCTTCCCCTTTTACTGGCTTTGCCATATCAAAATTCAAAGTATATTTTCATTGCCAACATCATCATCAATTTCCTACCCCCCCCCCTCCCCCCCCGCCCCCGCCCATTCCCAGTGGGCATAAGTCCTAACTACACGGACTTAAACTCTTCTGTCCTCTGAGTTCCTCTCGATTATTTCTTCTCTGGTCAATCATAACATCTATATCTCAACCCCGACCTCACGTCTCTTAGTCTTCCTTGGCCTGTCTGTGAACCTTGTTCCGCGTAGGTTCCATTTTTTTTTTCTTTCTTTACTACGTCTATGAACAGTTTTCTAAGGCTGTGACCAGTCTATTATCACTTGCTTATACTTAAGTCAGGTTTCAACCAGTACGGTACAACATCAAAGTGATACATTATAATATCAAAGTATAAGATCTGTACTTGGAGACATATCCAAAGATTCAGCCGTTTAAATATCGACACTCCAGAACTATTCTGTCCCATCTATTACAGGTTTATGTTGCATTTTGGACACTTTAATTCTGGGGCCACAATCTCACGTACAAATATGGTTAAAACTGCCATATTTCATTACAATTCCAAATAATTCAAAACAATGACTCTTCACCTTTGACACTGCTTTCTCTAAGCTTATTCGATTATTCGGGTTGCCTCATGCGTTGAGGTTCGTGGTGTTGGCTCATATATTTCAATGTCATAATTTTGAAATTGACCTCCTAGGACATGCAAGGGATTCACCCCCTTCGTGTGAAACTTCGATCCAGCGAGAAAACACTATCACTCTGTACGAAGTGTTCTCTGCTTTGTAAATTGCATCCGTTGCTACAGCTTATTGAACTAAAGCATCCTTTATTAAAACTTTATTTCTTAATTCATTATGCTCCTAATTTTCCAGGATTAACAACCAAACAAACAAACAAAAAAAAGGGGGGAAGGGTCGATGTTGGGTGGAAAATGATTCCCAAAAACTATAATTGGAGGGAAAGGTTTCGTTTCGCGTCCAATCGGCCTGTTAGATCTGTACCGACATGGGTGAGATAAATCATTATATTAACAGCGCATAATTCACATTGCAGGGTCAGAACACACGGGTAAACCAGGATTTTCCAAAGAACGCTGTAAAAAAATAGCTTTTTTTGACTTTGATCTCCGTATAATTTCGTTTAATTAACCGCCTACATGAGTTTGTTTTCACGGAGAATATAAATTTGCCCTTTACTGTGACCGCTGGTGGATTTCTCTCTCCATAGGTTAACTTCATGTCCGATGATGATTAATTCGAGTTTTATGATAATAGAGGCAAATGTCATGACTTTCAATGTAAATTATTTAAGTCATTGGCTAGTAACGATTTTTCTGAATTGTTAATAAATTTCATCGCTTATCAATGCATTCGTTAATTTATTTATTTATTTGTTTATTTATTTATTTATTTATTTATTTATTTATTATGAAGTTACAAGTTAGTTCTTTAATCCAAGGAATGTTGAACAAATTCTGGGTCCCCTGCATGGTCCGTTCTTTAGTCGACAGACTGGTGGATTAGTTGCTTTAGAGATAAATAATAATTGGCTATTTAATGTAAAGAGGACAGAGCATATTCGTGGGTAAAAAACAACAACGAAAGCTAGCTTGTCTGCCGGTTGGCAGACTGGTGGAGCAAATGCAAGCAGTCTCAGGAGACCGTGAGCAAAGTCGTGTGTAGACAGGAGGGTTAGTTGGTAGGTTAGCAGACTGACTGAATGAGCAGTTGTTTTGTCAAACCTTTGACGCCAGGAAACAGGCGGAGATATTGTCACATTGAGAACATTACCAACAATAGTACTGAAAACTTCCTAATCAGTAGTGGCGTCGGTGGCCAAGTGGTTGGGTGGTCAAAATAGGTATCACAAGTTCCCGTTCGAACCTTAGTGGGTCTCGGCATATTGTCCTCGTGAAAGACAAATTATCCACATTTCCTGACGCAATCCAAGTTAAAATGGATATCCAACAAAAGACAGTGATGGTATTGTTAGATTGATAAGGATTTGGGCGCCCAACAGGCACTAGTCTCGACGTATTCTTTATTTCCCAGAAAACTGAGAACGACTGTCAATGTGTCTCCATCGGGTCAGCAGGGGTAACAAAAGAATGTAAAATTTGAGCCTGTGCTGTACGGAGACAAGTACTATATGAATGCTCTGTATTTTGGTTATTTATTATATAACTCTGTTTTTAGGGAACGATGCCTGGATGGCTGCAATTTCATTACATTCGTTGAAAGTCATAAAATGCCATAACTAACCTTCCCCCCTGATACTGAAAGTATTGTTGTCATATCTGCAAAACTTTCAATGTCTCATATTCCGTATGAGTGTATTGAAAAAAAAAAAAAACCCATCTTTCCATAGTAATTTTGATTTGTTTCAATGGGGAAAAACATAAAAAAAAACAAACAAACAAATAAAAACAGCCATATCCATCAATTCTTTAAGGGAATGTTGGGGAGTTTGCAGCTTTGTTGACCGAGAGGTTAACAAAGTTCCCTTTCCGAGCTGATGTGTTTTGGAAATAGAACCACTTGATTTCAACTTCCTCAGAAATGCAAAAATACTTTAAAAAAAAAAAGAAAAGAAAACATCAGTCTTGTCTTTTATATTCTTCATTTGCGGAGATTTCAAAAACATTTGAACAATCTCCCCAAAAACCTGCTTCAGTAGTTCATATTCGACTAAGCACAGATCTGGAAATCCCCGACGGAGTGTTTGTACCCGCTACTGAAAATAAACACCACGAAATCCCACAACACTAGTGGTGAACGAAAAACTTCGGGAAAAACGCGACGCCGGAAGTACGTCATACTTTTTCTTACGTCATGAAATCATTAACACTACTCAATACTTCTATTATCTGGAGGTCATCTAGATTCAATAGGCTCACAGTGAAGAGTTTTAATGACACATTTCCTCCACACCGTAACAGGGTCAAACCTAATAGTGAGTCAAATTTGTGAATAGTTTGGAGTGTGTGTACCCCCCTGCTAAAAATAGACGCCGGTATTTCCAACTTTTCGCTTGGTAGGAAAACATCTATTGCTCTATCGTTACGGGAACCCAAGATCGGCAGGTCATTTAACTACAGAGCATTGCTTCTTTTAACGGACATGTATTACCTATGGTTTTTCTAGATCAAGACTAGTCAATTGCAGATTCCTGACCTCCTGTTTTTCCCTCTCTCTCTTTCTCTCTCTTCTCTCTCTCTCTCTCTCTCTCCCTCTCCCTCTCTCTGTGTCTTTATTATTTGGTTAACTTTTTTTTTGTTTTGTTTATTCATTTATTCTTATTGAAAGAAACTGTTATGTATATGTTCGGCTGCTTCTCATCCACAACTCAAATGAACGGCAGAGGAGTTTATTGCAAACCGCCTGTTAAACCTTTGAATCTAGCTATAAATTTATTTTTTTTTTTAAAATTATTTCTGTTATGATAAAACTATTTCCCTTACATTAATAATAATCATAATACAAACAATAATAGTAATAATAATAATAATAATTACAATAATAATAATAATAATAATAATAAAATGTTTAAACGCTGCTAAGTATACTATTTTAGTTTTTTGAAATACGAATAAAGATAATGATGAATCAAGAATTACATAATTATGCATGTGTTTAAAACACGATTTGTTTTTCTTTTTTGTTGTTCTCTTTGTTCATTTTTAAAGTCTTATCTTCATTCACTGACAAAGCTCAAGATAGATGACATAGACTAAGGTTCTGATAAATACCTGAATATCTGCAGCATGTATGATTATAATTATTATATTATTATTATTATATATTCTGTTGTTTTTTATATAATAATAATAATCGTAAAATAACCGTTTCTGCAACTTTTCAGGACAAATTTGCTAAATGAGAGAGCATCTCCAAAGCGTATGTGAACATAAAATAAGCAATTTTCCTGACAAGTTGCAAAGCGAAAAGCAAAACACGGCAAAACAAAAAAATCAAACATTTTTAATCATTATTCTCTTATCGACTTTTTAAATGTTTCTTTTTCTTTTTAGCCGATTCCGTCAAATTTGGTGTATATCATTTTCACAGCAAAAACAAGAATCGTAGATATGCCATGCCCATTCCGTTCGTAAGCTATAAAGAACAATGGTTTTTAACATGAAAAAAGGAGAACTTTTAAATTTCATTACACAGAATTTTCAAACATTTATTTTTTTTTTCACATGAAGGGCCGAAAAGATGTAACTCTTTTAAAAATGTATTGTGGCAATCAATAAATATGTTAGAGGCAGGCATTAGGCGCCATGATTAAAATTCATTTTTATTTATTTAACAAAGGTTTTCCCGATTAAATTAGGCACAGTTCGAACTTTACTATTTTCAATTAAGTTAAGATAAGCTTAATCTTTTATTTGCCCTGAAAAGAACATTCCATGATATATAATAATGATAATAATAAAATATCACAAGTGCCATCAGTAAAAGATAGACTCAAAAACATAGTCTTGAAGGGCTAAATATATATCACTAATGGAAGAATTGGATATCTGTAATTTTTGCAGTTAAGCCTAACATTCAACTGTTGCCCTCTTCTCTGTGACTATTTCAGATGCCAAGTTTTATTTATATACAATGAAACAGATCAAGTGAAATTTACATTATAACAATGTTGTCGCCATATAATATATAATATAACATAACATGAAAAAAAGATGGATTAAATCTGGAAACACATTACCAGTTAGCTTAAAAGAAAGAACGTAATGCTGATGCCGAGAGTTGTGTCACCCAGTAGTTCCGCTGGAAGGAAACTAAACGTAAGAAGTTCGGACAATCAGAGGGATTCATGAACTGCTGGGCAACAACGTGTGTGTCGATCCCAGGCCTAAGCTTAGAGAGGGCTCTTGTCCTGGAAAGTATACAATTTATAAATGTAAATTGTATGTGCATGTATCTGTACGTGTGTGCATCTGTACGTTGTCATGAATCATCTAACACTGAAAATGGTACGTGTTTCAAAGGTCAAAGAGCTCATAAAAGAAAGCAAGTTCATAAATTAAGATAAAATGTGCCAGGCAAGCACATATCTAATTTTTTTTTTTTGACTGATAGATCGTTTGATTGCATTTTATATGATATGAGTTACAGTTCGAGGCACCGTTCGACAGTGGTAATAAATTTGAGGGAGGCATTTTGATAACTTGGACAGTGCAGATACAGGGTTTACCAGCGTGCGATGGAGATACATCATTCGCAGATCAACTTCATGCTGTAGCCAGCTAGTTGCGCTTTTCGCGGGCCGTATATCAGAGCATCTTGTCATGTTGCAGAGTAGGTTTACACAGAAACGTTATGCTAATAATGGTGTTGATTACTTGATCAGGTTTACTGTCTAGGTTATATCTCATTTTTATGGCAGCAATGCTGTGCAGAGTACTACAACAATCATAAAACAGCAATTAATACGGGACATTCTTATTCTCTCTCTCTCTCTCTCTATCTATCTATCTATCTCTCTATCTATCTCCTTTATCTTATTGTCGGTGTTTGTTTAGTTGTTTTGTTTATTGTTGAATTAGCATGTTTTCATTATGCCTAATCCTGACCATCTTTTTTCTAATCCTGTACATTTCGCTGTCATTTCAAAATGCAAAATCGTTGATCACTGTTTTAACAAACTCGCTGGTTTGTAATTAAAGCCAGTAGGAAGGGTTTTAGCGCAGGTGCAGTGTTATTTTAGGAGCGTTTGAGCCCCGTCACACTGTTATGGATATTTATAATGACTGTCGAAAATTCAATAAACCCCTAAAATGACATAAGACGATGGGCTTTTCAGCTTCATAAACAGGTTACTCGTTTTAATTCATCTTTTCAGAATATTTCATAACCCTTCCACATAATAGAATTTAAAAGAGGGGAAGAAAAATTTTCAGTATATACAGCTATGTTATGAAAAGTTATGGGCGTTAATCAAATTTATCAATCAAATTTCATTGATGAGTTAAGTTTACGAGAAAAAAAAAAAATAAATAAAAACAAAGAAAAGAAAAGAAAAAAAAAAAAAAGTAATAAACACGGCTTTGTAAGGAAGACACGACAGCCAGTTAACGTAGTATAACCAATAGTTCATATAGGACTAAGCAAAAACCTGGAAATCCCGGACGAAGTGTTTGTACCCCGGCACTTAAGATAGAATGCTCACTTATGTTTGTTGCTTTAAATAGAATACTCACCGATGTTTATTACTGCTCAACCACGAGATCCGAGAACTGGCACCGTGCATTTTTATGTGTTTTTCTATGTCAGTGGTAGTGAACAGTTTTCAATGTTTTTGTTTACTGCTGCTGTTACTGATCCCGTAACCCGCCAGGGTCGTAGCGGCGGTGCATGATGGATGAACGCTGGATCAGCTGGTTCCACTTGGTGCGGTTGTGGGCGAGTGCTTGTGTGACAGCGAAGCTTTTTCCTGTCCATTCAAGGATATTGTCGGCGCACTTCTTCTTCTCTCCGCCCTGTCTTCTTTTCCCCTCTACTGTTCCCTGCAGGATGGCCTAGTTGTGGTATGTGAGGCCAAAACTCTACAATTGGAAGAATAGACAAAAGGATGGCAAATGTCAGGCTGGCCAGGACCTCACTCTGGCAGTAAAACAAAAACTAGCATATCCTGCATATCGTGAGCTCAATTCTCAGTTGCCCTATCTCCATTGTTCACATTTTGAGAAAACTGATGAGTTGTGTTTAGCAACTGCTTTTGTACATAGGAGATAAAACAAAATGTTTTTTCAAATTCTACCTGTTTAGGCAAGCGATCGGTGAAATAACTACAGTATAAGGTAGATTTACTGTACCGTTTTCACATGACATGTATATCTCCAAATCGCCCAAAATGGAGATAGGATAACAAAGAACTGACGTACATCTATGACATTGTCACAACACTTGTTGTCACTCATCTTTCCCTTCCTTTCCTTACCTTGACACTGCTCACACCCACCCACCAACGACAGTAATGACGTACATGTACGTACCTTCTGTGTACGTCTTTCAACCTCCTGATGGAAGTTATCTCGGCGGTTCTTTATTTACAAAAAGAAAAAAAAAAATCCTGTTTTGATTAATAATACAAATCTTGCCTTACAAACTTCTATCTTTACTTTTGGAAAAAGAAAAAAAAAAAAGGGAGGGAGGGGGAAACAAAACAAAAACAAAACTTATAATAATAATAAATCCTGTCTTAAAAAATTAAAAAGGTGTTAAAGGCCTTCCAACATGAAGGTCAGTTGCAGAGAGTATGCTTATTTCATGTACATGTAGCCTAATTTAGCCTGCTTTTCTTTGATTACCCCCAGGAAAGTCCTAGCGATGAAAAGCTTACGTGCTCTCCTTGTATTTATCGATTATACTAACCGTAGTTTTCTCCATTCGTGTAGTTCATTGGAAACTGTCGAATTTCGTGTTTACACCCATGTGGCCTCTTTTGAATCTTTGCTCTGACTTTTCTGCAACGCACCCGTTTGTTGGCAAATTTGTTTCCCTCTACCTGCATTGTATTAGACATCTGAGCCTGTACAGCTTCTGTTCGTAGTTATGACGTTTTGTCCTCATTGTCCAACAGATGACCAAGCAGTTTTCACTGAAGCAACCGCTGTCTGTTTTAGGCATGGCTGATGCCTTTGGTACATCGGCAAAGTTCAGCGGAATAACCAGCGACCCGGCAGGCTTACTCATATCAGAGGTCATCCACAAAGCTTTCGTACAAGTCAATGAGAAAGGCACCGAAGCGGCGGCTGCTACAGCCATGTGTATGATGGGCGGTTGCGCCCCTTTGAACCCTATCCCAGTGCTCAAGATGGATCACCCATTTTTGTTTCTGATTAAGGATAGTCGGAGATGTCATGTTATTCTGTTCATAGGACAATTATTCACCTCGTAGTCTGGTTTTCTATGACATTGAGTTGTCCTCGCTCTCCTCCAGGTCTGAGAACCCTTTGGGCAGGTGTCGGTGGCCAGAAATAATCAATTCAGATGTTCTAAATGTTATTATAGATGGCGATGACAACGATAGAGTGAGTGAATGTGGGCCTGGAAAGTAAGAAATATTTTCTGTCTATTTCTGAATGTTTCTTGCTCTGTCCTCTTCTTCCTAGCTTAATCAGTTTTGTATTTTTATTCCATTTTTGCTCTCTTGAAAGGTCTGGATGCTTTATGGCCACTTTTGTACATTACACTTTGGCGTGGTCTCTTGTTTTTTCTAACTTTAATTGCTATTGTAACTCTCGATTTTGTTGAAGATCTTTTTTTTTTTTTATTTCTCCAGAGTTTTATGATTCAGCATAATCCCTCAAAGCTTTTTTTTCTTTTAAGGTGATTAAAAACATTAAAATGAAATTTTTAAAACTGATATTCGCTTATGGTCCAAAGCTTTCTCAGGTAAATGGAGTTTTTGATTTATAGATCTATCTTTTGAGCAGTTGCCTTTTTCAAGACATTTGTTTCAGGTGAAAAATATATGGTAACTTCAGTTTGCTTCGAAAGGAATTTTTGAGCAAGTAGCTGAGAAATAGTTTATTTTGTTTGTTTTAGTTTTGGTTTGGTTTTCTAGATGGGAATGATTTATCTTGGTGTGATGGATATTCATCCCATTGTAATATCAGTCCTCCATATCATCCTGTAGATTACCAAAGACTTTTCATTGAAACAAACACTGTCTGCCTTATAGGCATGGCTGGTGCCTTTGGTACATCGGCAAAGCTCAGGGGAAATAACCTGGGACTTAGCAAGCTTAGTCATACCGGATGTTATCCACGAAAGCTTTTAATTTGTACAAGTCAGTGAAGAGGGAACTGAAGCAGCCGCTGCGACAGTTGTAGTTGTAGTTTTGTCTCAGCCCCGGTAGTCAAGATGGATCGTCCCTTTTTATTTTTGATCACGGATACTTGGAGCTGTCATGTCGGTCATTTTTTAGGACAGGTCACCATTAAGTCTGGTTGTGAATGAATGAAGTAAGATATTGTCTGCAAAGTATGCAGTATTTTCTGCTGTGTATTCTTGTATTTTAAGTCTTTTTTTTTTTTACTCCATGTTCTGTTGAAAGGAGTGAACATTTTACAGGCCAGTTTGTCACATTTTTCTTGAGTATGGCCAATGTTAGGTTGCTGTTGTATATAAACTCAAAGTTTTGGCAAAAACTTTTTCCCACAACTGTTTTTATTTCATGGAAGTCCACAGTGAAATTTCTTAAAAGATCAGAATGAATGAACAATCCCATAATATCATGTTAATCAGCCTGAGCGGCATGTAGTTTTTTGATATATTGCTTGAATCTTGCCTTTCCTCTTGTGTGTGTGTTTTTTTTTTTCAAACTCTTATTGTTAGTAAATTCGTCGCCCATCTCATATAGGGACGTATCGGACATTTTTCAGTTTTTGGATTATTACTAGTTTCTGAAAGCTGAGATCAAGATCTATGTTCTTACAAATTAGCGTATCCCTAACATGAACCACTTAGGAGTTATGCGCGTTTTGCGAAAGGGGCGTATGATTATCTCCAGCGGGAAATTGCTAAACATTATCGGATAGTGACTCATTCACATTGTAAACAAATATCTCATTGACAGTTGTGTTCAAATTTGGAATCATTCCGCAAAATCGTTTAAGAGTTATTTAAAATTAGGCATTTCCCAAACTCAGTGTAAAACTTTAAACGCTTCTCCAATGGTAAAATGGCCGATACGCCCCGGCCCTACGTGAGTTGGGTGACACATTTATGTGGAAGAAGGTGTTTGCCAGAGCACTTTCATTCATTGCAAGACCATAAAGATATGCTCTAAATGACTGAAAAAAAAAAAAAAATGAGAATGTGTTTGTTAGACTTTGAGATGTCAAGATTTAGTTCTTACGTGATGGAAGCAGAAAAAGTAGTGAAGAATTTTATCCCCTTCAAGTTTTTGGGAGATGAGACATACATGTATCTCTGTGTCCCACCAATCCAGTCACTGTCTTCTGTTGATTCAATCAGCTGATAATTGCATATCTTTATCTAAAAAATACATGTTGTACATATAACAGTTTTATTTGTTTGTTTGTTTTTTTGTTGCTTGTTTTAAATAAGATTGAAACATTTAAAATACATTAGATTAGAATGGATAATCGCCACAGATATAATATGTATTAGCCACCCATATATCTCTGCATGAAAGTGAAGAATCAGTTCAATGTTATAATATATCCAAGAAACTAGTAATGAGTGGCAAAAATGTCATTTGAAATTTCATGTACATGAACTACATTAACTTAACACATTTCTCTGCAAGCTGTGTGTTTGTACGAGACGTATTCTGAGCTCGGAATTTAGCAAATCCTCAAGTTGTGCTTGTAGGCTACTACATGGGATCACAATTCGTCTTTGGAAGCTTCACTTTATGATGGCATATTTTCCTGATTGTTCAGCTGATGTTTTCCCCAAAGCAAAGTTTGTCTGCCTCGGGCTTGTTTTATGCCTGTGGGCTGGTTATTTCTCTCTACTCAATCGGTTGTGTAGTCCAGGTATAGGAATGGTATTGAATCATTCCGAAAACTCATAGAAAACTGGAAAATTAGTGTGTTTTTTACTTTATTTTTGTTACTCTTTTTTTCTGACCATTTCACCCTATGCATTTTATCCTTGTATAAACCGTTTGGTACATGGAGAAACTAAATCCTTACGTTCTGCCTGCATTGTATTAGACATCTGAGCCTGTGCAGTTTCTGTTCGCTATGACGCTTTGTCCTCATTGTCCAACAGATGACCAAGCAGTTTTCACTGAAGCAAACGCTGTCTGCCTTAGGCATGGCCGATGCCTTTGGTACATCGGCAAAGTTCAGCGGAATAACCAGCGACCCCGCAGGCTTACTCATATCAGAGGTCATCCACAAAGCTTTCGTACAAGTCAATGAAGAGGGGACTGAAGCAGCTGCTGCTACAGCTGTAGTTATGGCCCCTGGCTGTGCTAGGCCAAGACCAACTCCCGTAATCAAGATGGATCATCCGTTTCTGTTTCTGATTAAGGATACTCGGAGATGTCATGTCGTACTTTTCCTAGGACAGTTTACCTTGCCATCTGGTTGTGAGTGAATTCTAGTGGGGTGTGTTTTTTCTTTTGCACTTACCAGACATTTTTTTTTACTCCAGATTTTGTTGAAAACACTGAACCTTTAACGAGCAAATGTTTGTGTGCTATCTCTGGAACCTGGCCTTTTGTTTGTTTGTTTGTTTGTTTCTTTGAGTTATCTGCTTCAAATGTCACCCAGGTTTTGATGACGATTTTTCCCCTTTTCCCAGTTCTGTTTGACCCATTATATGCTGTAAAGATTTGTTGGAGTGATCAAAATGCATGTATGAATAATTTATTTACTGTGGCCTGCTGACCATTTTTGAGAGGGCCTTGTAAATTTTGATGTACTGGTACCTCCCGAGCTTAGTCACTCTCTCTCGCTCTCTCTCTCTCTTTTTCACGCTCTCTGTTTTCCATTTTGAGCTGTTTCATATATTGTAACTCCAGGTTTTGATGAAGATTTTTTTTTGTTTGGTAGAGGCTTTTTGAGTCATTGTGTGCCCACAAAGATTTGTGTAGAAATGGTCAACAAAAATGAACACTGTCCATGGTCTAAGTCAGCCTGAGAAGCTCATAGTTGTTGAAGTATCTCTTGAGCCCAGGTTTATTTAATTTTTGAAGTAATTTTACAACTCTAGTGTGGGCTGGAAACATTTTGTCAAGGGTACTTTTGTTCACATTGCACTCACAAATATTTGAGACAGGACACGATGAAATCAGGTGCTCGTCGAACTGACCCATCCGGAGAAATCACATGTTTTTCAACAGTGAATGAATTTTTAACGCAATTTTTTTCCTTCATCAACCCTTATATATCAATATAAAAATGCATTTTGTGGCATAGTCTTACGAAGACAAAGAAGGATTCACAAAAGTGATTGGCCATTTTCTCAATAAATTCAGCTGCAGCAACAGATCACCCCCATTGTCTTTAATTGCCAATATCTCAACTGCTACTTGAGATAGAACAACCATTTTTTCAAACACTGATAGGGAAATGAATAATCTTCACAGTGATACCAATAACTCCATATGCTCAAAATTTGACGCGGCAAAGTTCAGCGGAATAACCAGCGATCCGGCAGGCTTACTCATATCAGAGGTCATCCACAAAGCTTTCGTACAAGTCAATGAAGAGGGGACTGAAGCAGCTGCTGC
>JBCAUA010804197.1:0-14701 GCA_038406235.1 Peronia verruculata
GAATGTGTTATTGTAAGGCGCCTTGGGGCTTTGCATAGGCGCTTAATAAATGTACTATATTATTATTATTATTATCTCTTCACCAAATGAAATGACGCAAACTTGCTTAATAATAATAATAATAATAATAATAATAGAGAAAGAAAACAGTATTACACTGCTAAGAGGGGAAAGGAATGGGCAAGCGGGGAGGGGAGAGGAGAGAGAAGAGAGAGAGGAGTGTAGGGGGAGATGAGGAAACTGTGAAATGTTCAACAATATCAAATGCAACAATAGTTGGAAACTAAAAAGTCAGACAGATTAACACCCTAATAAAGTCGGAACCGTAATTATCGCTATTGCATTCAATCCAACGCTTCTTGAAATTATTGAAGCCAATGACCCGTAGCCTTAGATGAATGCGCTTTTCTATGTCACACTTCTGGTTAAAAAAAACAAAACAAAAACATAGTGAACTATAACTAGAAATCGGTATCACCCCTCATCAATGTAGAAAAATGTTCTGGTATACCTCGGCGTTCTTTTCTAGCTATCAGAGGAGCCAAGTTGGATCGATCAAGGCTATAAAAGATCAGGCTGAATGAGAGGTCAGAGTTGAACTGAGGCAGTTTGAGAAAACGAAAGTAAAAATTTGGTAAAAACAACTTTAACATTCTTCTGGCTACTAGAGTGCGAGGAAAGATTCAAAACTCCCGGGATATTCTGCCCAACGGTGAGCAACTCGATTAGGAGACGAACAAAAATGGACAAGTTATGTTGAACGTTTTTGTTTGCTTGTTTGTTTGTTTGTCTAATTATTCAATTATTCTTCTAAATTTTTTCATCCTTCTATACCGAAGAAAATAGTTTCATACAAACAAGACACTTATTTTACCTTAAATAATCCTTTGCACGCCTCATAACATCCTGTTTCAATCTGCTTTTAGAAAAGTGTGGGGAGGGGGGCGGAAGAACGGATGCTGTGTCTGTCGTGATACAATTTTCAAAGTAATCTCGGAAGCCCTTAAATTAACTGCTGTAGAAGTTAACTTTAGAAGTGCCAAGAGGCCGATCTGCCCAAGCCTTACTCATTATACCTTGCATATAAATTCAGTTTCAGAAAAAAAAAATTGCGTCTACAGTGTGATTTCTTGAACGCAAATCAATACCATTATAGAACTATTGCATTCATTCTAGCCGTTTCTTCTGACTCATTTAGAGCTCACGTTAGACTAAATTAGATTTAAAATCCGGGAAGGGGGAAATTTTTCTTCTTCCAATCAAGTGTCTCCGGATAATCCAGTTATCCGCAAAATGGTTCTGTCATGTTTTTCTGAAAGAACTGAGCGTGAATGAAGCAAAGTCAGGAAAATTGTTAAATGTTCTTATTCTCTGACATGACTGCTCGACAGATCAGGGAATAGAAGATCGGACGTAGCAGGAAAAGAAGGTGTCACGAACTTTGAATGTGTATTGGTGTTAGTTGTGACGTTGTAAGTGGTCATTAGGCCACACAGGAACGGAGAAATAAGAACAGGAATCCTCAACGTCGAAATAATGATGCAGAATTTATTGCAGGTGCTTGGTATCAATACAGACTTCAGGGCAGCTAACTCCGATGCGTAATGCACTCACTGCATTGCCTTCCTCTTTATGGTTTTATAAGCTTTTCAACCTCCTGTATTGGTGGTTATCTCAGCTGTTCACAACCGTGGTAAAAAAAAAATAACATAACACTATTGTGTTATGTGACTCGTATGTCATGCCTTCCTCTTTTGTTAAATGCCTGCCCCGGAATATTATTCACGGGTTCAGGACTTGGTCTTTCAACCTCCTGGATGGAGGTTATCTCGGCCTTCCTCTTTCTCTCCCGCTGGGCCCTTATATAGACGCCAGCCCGTCTCGAACTCTCTCGAACCTACGCATGCTCACGACGACCATCCCCACATATAAAACCGTGACGTAGTGCGCACACAAGACGTAATTCATACATACAAGTTCTGAAGAAAGTCCGTCTCGAACTTTGTCGAATCTACCCGTACTCACTACCAATATCGGCACACATGAAATCGCGACGTACTTGCATGGGCCCACTATATAAACGCATTTTAAAACGCATCTCACATTATATTACGATCCGCTAAACATCGCTCACAACACACACTCGGGTGTACCCAGCATATATAATAATGATTCGTTACAGGAAGTGGGTGAGAGGTTAGGCGGGAAAATAATATAGGGGGAGTTGGTTAGGGATGGAAGAAAGGGGATGGAATGGCTGGTGACAGAGAAAGAGGGAGGGAGGGGGTGAGAAAGAGAGAGAAGGAGAGAGAGAACAGAGAGAAGACAGAGAGAGAGAGTGAGAGAGAGAGAGAGAGAGACAGAGAGAGACAGAAAGGTAAGTGGTGAAAAAGTGAGAGAGTAAGAACCCTAAAAAAAAATCCATCTTCAAATAATGTTAACAATAACTGATGTCGCACACCATAACTTTTAACTCCTCTGGTCGGCAAATGAGTGAAAGAATCCATGAATGATTGAATTGATGAATGAATGAATGAATAGACGGATAGATAAATGTAAATTTGTGAATAAATGGACCACTACATGAGTGAATGTTCAGATGACAGAATGAACGACGAGTGAATGAATGAAAATCTGGATGAATGAAGGGACAGACGGGGAATAGGCATTTGACGAGTAAATAAACACACTGGTGAAAGGATGACTGAACTGCACATAAATAAACCAAAAAGAATGGGTGAAAAAAAATTGAATGAGGAAAAAAAAAAAACATGAAAGAATGAACAGTGATTAAAGAGAAGGGCTGGTTGAAAGAAGGAACTGACAGGTCCCACAGTAAAGTATACATAGATATATATTACCCGCTGCTCTTCCCCGACCCTCCTATAGATCCACAAGGATAAGCAATTGATGGCGGTCCGTACCAGGAAGAAGTTCTCCCTAATGGCCGCTAGACTGTGCTCAAGTCAGGAACTGGAAGGCAAAACATCCCCTCGTGTTTTGACTGACGCAACAAAATATGTAGGCATTGGATTTTCGGGGACGATGGGCACGGGTATTAACTTACTAGTTCCACATCTGGCTTGTTTTATTTCTTAATTTGCCTGACCTCCTTTTTCTTTTCTTTTCTTTCTTTTTTTTTTTTATTTTTCAAAATCCATTTTTTCTTTCTTTACTTTTAGATTTCATAACTTTCTCCTAAGTCTCGTTTTTCTCGTTTCGTTTTTTTTTTTTTCCCTCTCCTTTTTCTCTCCTGTTTGTTTCTTTTCTTCTTGTTCTTCTTCGTTTTCTTATAAATATATACATAAATTTTAAAGTGCATCTCACATTTTTCCATACCGTTAGTGGAGTCAGCGAACGCATTTCAAGAAATTAATGTCATAACTATTCTCAGGCCTTTAAACTTCAATGGACAGATAAATAAATTGAAATGGGCACACTGTCCACAAAAAAAAAAAAAAAAGTAGTGAGCTTCTATGGAACTAATATTCTGCAAACAGAACCTTTTCTTGTCTAATAAAGAGCCGAAAACGAAAAATGGTCTGTCTCTTAGTCTGTATGTGTCTGTCCGTCTTGTCTGTCTCAGACCATATTCTGATTTTTTTTTTTTTTTAAACACCTAACCTCCTTGCCCTATGTACAAGGTACTGCTTGCTTTCATATACAGAAACAAAACAGCAGCTGTCAGAGAAGCCGGCACAACTGGAATATGTTATGCTATGCAATCGCTGGACAAGAAGTTTATTCTTTTGTTTCAGAACCCATGGCAAACAATCTGATCCCACCTGCGTGCCTCCCTCCACTCTGTTTCATGTTGCAGTAATAGTTTCTTCTTCGACTAAGCACAGACCTGGAAATACTTCGCTAAAAATACACAGGTACTTCCTGCCGATCGCTAGGTCAGAACAAATCTATCGTGAACTGGTTAACTCACAAGTTCAGAGCCTGATGATAAACTGATATGACGGCTGTGCCAACGGCCACCAACAATTCATTAAAAACCAAATGAAAATCAAACCAAAACAACGAACAACTACGGCCATCGCGCTGTATCGCATTCTGATTAGTTCGGCTACCAGTGGTACCTATTAAAACGAGTGATCAAAACACAATTTAGTGTTTTATCATTTTTACTACGGTCGAGGACCAGCTGAGATAACCACCACGACAGGAGGTTGAAAAGCTTACCCAAACCGTAACCGTAATCTGTGACGTCACACACAGATAAGCGTACGACACGAACAGAATCGGCAGAGGAACCGCGAAACTACTAGCGTGCAAATCGACAATATGAAATATAATATGGACAAGATAGATATCTTACAGGAAAAAAAAAAATGTAAATATAAACATGCATATAAGGACTCAGGTGTCAGATAGAGACTTACCTGTCAAACAGCAAATCGAATAGCGCTTACCTGCTGAAAGGAAAATGCCTCCATTGGGGAACATCAGAACGCTCTCAACAGGGAAGCCATGGTTCACGCTCAGAACACTTTCACTGGTTCGTGCATCCCACAGCTTCACAGTGTGGTCGTAGGCACCTGAAGACACATAGCCATAGGCTTCAGTGGGCACAACTATTGCTTTTGATATATAATATTATGATAATGGTGAGACTAAAACACGTTAATAAATTTGAGGAGGAAGAAATCATATGGCAATGTGTCGATGTTGATTTTCTTTTCGCGTTTTATTATTTATTTATTTATTTATTTTGTAATGGGAGATCATTTCACAGATTAACTGCCCGTCCTAAAACAGGGACATGTGAGGGGATATCATTTTGACCAGCCCTATTACCTCACTTTGCCAGTCAATAGAGGTTTTAGCAAGCAGTGTGAAGCGGAAAATATTCCTTTACTTCTTGTCGCTGGAACGACTGGTTGCCAAAAAAATCTGATGAAATTGTAACAATAAGAAGACCACATTTTCTTTACATCATGATTTTTCTGGAATTTTCCATGGTGTATGTTTCAAGCAAGAGCTACAAAAATGTTTTTTTTTTTCTTTACACTGCTTGTTCAATCGCTTTTTTTTTTTTTTTGGTCTGGTAAAGGGAAGTAATTGGATTGACCACAATGATCTCCCATTGTAAACACCATGCCATAATAATTTTTAAAGATGCACTTCCGATTTGCAATGCCTCTTAATTAAACGCTGAAAATGACGTGGTTTATCCGAGCATCCTTTGTTTGCTACGTATCAAAGAAATCGAGAAAGACCAGCTGAAAGATCAGACGTCATGGTAGATAACACTATGAGGTAGGCTGCCCCCCCCCCCCCAAAAGGCTTCGGTGAAGTAACTGTAACATTATTTTGAACTAGTCCGAAATAAAAAGGTCCACTCTGTATAGAAAGATTGGTGAGACAAGCAATTTCGTGGCCTATGTCGGGTGCAAATGTCGATGAACCTATAATAAACATTGATAATAAAATAGAGATAAAACCGTCAACAAAGGTGATATGAATCTCAAATGCACCAATAATAAAATAGCACAGAGTGCTTCCCCCTGTCTTTACAAGAGAATTTGAAATTGGTATAAGAATATCAGCCATCGCTCTATTTGCTAGAAATCTGCAAAATCCTCCAATTAACGACCTTCGATCCCTTGGAGACTTACCTGTCAGAAAAATGTCTTGACTTGTCTGGGAAGCTACACCACTTCGAATATAGTCCTACAACAAAACAATGACCATTTCATTAATTTTTATAATACTACTACTAATAATAATAACAATAATAACACCATTGATAAAAATAACACTGGTGGTTGAGGTTTGAGCATGACCAGCAGTAGTACGAGTGGCAGCAGTAATCGTGTTGAAAAATTAAATTGTTCTCTGACTATATCAGTAGCATATGTGATGTCGAACATTTCAAATCACTGTATTTTCATCCCTTACATCATCTGCTCTCTTGTCTTTCCACAAGCAAAAGTACAAAGCCGTGACAGTAACGTCAAGCATACTATGTCTTGGTGAGGTGATCTTGTGGGAAAAACAAACAAACAAACAAACATCAAAATGTTGTTGTTGTTGTTGTGTTGGGGTTTAGCGACATATCAGCACGATTACGGCTAAATTGTGTCAAATACGGTAAGATACATTTACACGTCAGGAAGAACACAGAGAGAGAGAGAGAGAGAGAGAGAGAGAGAGAGAGAGAGAGAGAGAGAGCGGGACAGAAGACAAGAGCAAGCAGAGCGAGTGACAAGAGATGTCTCCCCTGGAATGTCGGGAGCCCTCCATGGGAGCCACCCCACCGATGGCGGACTTACACCGCTTGCAGACGGGAGCAGAGAATCCACTTGTAACCCCGGATCCCATGTAAACATCCAGATAACAAACAACGTGAACAACAACAACCAAGAGCATAAAAACAAACAAAACAAACAAAAAATAATAAAACGAAGCTGCTGTTTTTTGTTTCTTTTTTTTAACGGTAAGGCTAGTCTTGCGCAGTCCCACTGAAAAGTCTCTCTCTTCCTGTTCCATATTTCCTCTCTGAGGTAACAAAATGACCTTCATCTCGCTTGCTCTTTTTATCTCTGTACAAGTCCACGAAAAGCTCCCCCAGTTTTGGTGACCCAGAAAAATACAAACTTTAGGAAAATAATTGACACTTGTTCGGTATTATTCATTTAATTGTGTTAACGATCCAGACTATGAGAACATGAATCTCTATCACCTCCGCCCACTTCCCTCCCTCCACCCTCCAATCACAACCTATTTAACCCACACACCCCTCCCTCCAAACAAACACATGCGACTCATGCACAGACAGACAGACAGACAGACAGACAGACACACACACACACACACACACTCAATAGGTGTTAAACACAGTTTAGATGGTATCTTACCCCCAAAAACACACACACACACACATACACATAATTGCGCGCGCGAGCGTACACATACACACATAAAGAGAGAGAGGGAGAGAGAAAGAGAGAGAGAGAGAGAGGGGGGGGGAGGGAGAGAAAGAGAGAGAGAGTCCAGAGACAATTACAGCTACTACACGATAGTGGAAACGTCAGTGCAATCAGCCTGGTATGAATTGAGGACAACAACTGCTTTTGGATCTTGGCTGAGAAAGGACGAAAAACACATTGACTTACATTTATTCATACGTGTCCTTCTGCACTTCATAAGAAAACGCTGATATTCTCCATCATAGCATTGGAGTTAAAGGACAGTACCAATTGAGCACCATTATACCGAAAATGACAGGATTTAACAACATCTCTAGCGAAAGAATGTAAGAAACTCCTGAAAGGTGGCAAATCAGGAATGGAACTGAAATGCAAATGGCAGTAAGTAATGAGATTCAAACTCTCAGAAAACTGCAGTTTGTGATTATATTCCTTGCATTTTGATATTATAATATTTAATTCTATTTTTTAAATATATATATATATATATATATTTAATCCACTTAGTGTGGTGTGTATTTCTATCCTCAAATAGTTGACAATGATTCACTGCTTGTGCAGCTTTGTATTTTGTTGGCAGTCTCGGATCCACCCCCCCCCCACCCTCCCCGCCTGCAAACCCAGTTTTGATCTAGGAGCTCCTAGATTCAACTTAAGTGCACATGTTCAGAAATTAGGTTCATCTCCATCACCACCTTTCATGGGTCTGAGAATAAGTGATACATCAAATACCTTTTCCAGAGGCCATTACTTTATACGGCATGTAAAAATCTTAAATGTCCAATACAAAATTGTGAATTTTAACTTGCAATCTCCATTCAAGGCCTAGCTTCAATGTTAAACTGAATTATTCTATTCCCTTTCTCACGTCTAAAAATGGCCTTGTTCGCCCTGGATTCTTAGTAACTACAACCAGCGCATGGTTGAATTCACAATCATTAGCCATCGGCTTCTGGTCTGAACCCAGATGCAGAAAGTAAACCAGGGTTTAATATCGATATTTTCTTCCAATCCTCCCTCCCCAAGGAGGTTGAAAGGCAAACAAACAACAGGTATTTCTGTTGATGAATACTAAATATCCACAACTGCTGCAAAAACAAACAAACAAACAAACCAAAACACTCAAGTATTATTATCAGTCGATGTCAAATGCCTCTACTTCAATTAAACATACTAAAGATTTTTTTTTTTTTTAAACACACCGAACAAACATCTTTTTTGTTTTGTTTCGTTTTGTATTGTTTTTGTTTTTAACTAGGTCCCATTCTGCACTGCTTTGAGTACTGTTGTATCTCCAGGTGAGTGAAAATAAAGAGAATTTTGATTCAGAGCCGAACTAACTAGAAAGTACATTCACCAAAATTCACTGACACCACGGGCTGCAATTGATATACATTTATAAAATCATGTCTGGTTTTCTGGCAAACAATACTGATTAGACTTTCGAGAATAAAGATCAAACAAAAGCGGGACAAGTTATACAGATGTCATTTGACATCGATTATGTTCAATGCTGCATCTCTCTCAACCATACAGTTTTTCACCCCAACTTCCTCTCTGCTAAGAAAAATAAAAGACAGGTTATGACAAAATTCTTGATCACATGCAAAAGTATCAAATGAACATCAGCTAAATTTTCAGACGTTTTTACTTATTTCATCATCTCTATTTCCTTTATAATCTAAGCGTTCAAGCCTAATATACGGATGGAAAAAAGGGATTAGAATATCATATACATGTCCCCGGGGATTTCATTTTTTATTTCGGAGCTAACTAAGTAAAATTATATGTTTAAGGGAGGCCTGCAAATGAATTTAGGGAAAAAAAACAAAACAGTACAACAACAATAATAGATGTAGGTGTCAAACGACCATGGAAAACAAAAGCTATATGGAACATGTAGAAGGGAGACGTAGAGATCTATGGATTGCCAACTGTTTTTCCCAAATGTCATCTTGGGTGAAGATTCAATTAGAACATGCACACAAGTATCAGCAGTAATCTGAAACGAAATGGAAAGCTCGTGTCTACACATTCCCACTGCTACATTTTGTATTTTCATGTCTGATATACCAGTTAAAAAAACAACAAACGAAGCTTTTTTTTAGTGCATACAGCATGTTTATTTCCCTATGGCCTATAAAGTTCTTCCTGTCCTTCTATCCAAGAACTTAACAGTTTATTAGCATTGTTCATTAACTTTTTATCTTCCTCCCATCAGCAAACGTTGTGATAGTTTTAAGACACGGAAAACTTGGATATAAAAATTTGTTTGGAAGACGTCGCATAACAATCCGGGGTCTAATATCAGCAATGCGATGGCCATCCCTAGGCGGCTGAAACATGAACCAGCAAAGGAACAAATCTTAATGCTTTGAAGGTGTTGATTAATGCCAAACATCCAGAATTCCAGCAGCAGAGGGCATTTTCATTATCGTTAGTCGATAATAATACCTCCATCTCGATTAAACAGTTATAGTGTCTTGTTCAACACAGTCCTAATCTATAGTTGTGTGACAGAGAGAATGCTATCGGTGTATAGGCATATACAGCTCGACAGCAATTCAACCTCCTCCAAGTTCTCCTTACTGATGTAACTCGAACTACAAATTTCGCATTGGGCTGTGGGAGTTCTACAGGACATAATGGATACCAGTTATAGTAACGTAACTAGTGATAATTGGCGATTTAAAGATCAAATAGAAAACGATACGTGAAACAGCCCACGGATACTAGGTGGATATCTTGTGCCACTGCTGGGTGTAATTGTTGTAGTCCATATGTAGTGGAATTGGGCATGTGGCGGACGAAGATGGGTGATGGAACTGAATGTGGCGGGAAAAGAATTGAGAAAACAGAGAACTAGTCTCAGAAACTACTACAACTACAACTACACCTACCAATACCACTACTACTACTACTACTAAAGTTAGATTTCACCCGTCGACAATGGTGACTTAAGGAACATAACTCACAGAAAGAAGACAACACAATTATATAGGGTTCCTTAGTGTCGTAGTAACCATTTCAGGAAAAAGAGCACATAATTCTAATTCCATCCATCAGTCAAGGGTCTAAAAATATGCATGAGGAGGTCAGAGATTTGTAGCCACATCAGTAAAACAGATTTCATGCCTTGAATTTAAAAAGAATAATATGTAAGAATCTTAATGGAGAGAAATACCGTACGGCCCGCACACTAAATAACAAAAGCCCAGAACAACCCCGCTGGCACAACCTGCTGGGACCCTCGACGAGCGCAAGTCCACCCTAATGCTAACATGTAGCCTAGGTCCGAGCTAAAAAAAAAAAGAGGATCAACCCAAACATAATAGTTACGGGTTAGTATAATTGGTCTTGCAAATTGATAGTAAAGTGGTAGTACATATAGCGTGCACGGTTGATTTTGAAGTGCCCGGGCCATACGGTATTTCACCCAGAAAGTGTCATCAAAAAATAAATTCAGCAATATAATAATGTATTGTTTTAATAGACGCATAATTAGGCCTAGAATAGATTTGTTACGACCAAGGGAAAGGTTGAACATACCGGCGTCTATTTTTAGCAGGGGGTACAAACACTCCAAACTATTCACAAATTTGACTCGCTTTTTGGTTTCATTCTGTTACGGTATGGAAGAAATGTGTCACTAAAACTCTTCACTGTAAGCCTATTGAACCTAGATGGCCTCCAAATAATAGTAGTAGTGAGTAGTGTTAATGATCTAATGACGTAAGAAAAAAGTACGGCGTACTTCTGGTGTCGCGTTTTTCCCGAGGTTTTGCGTTCAACACTAGTGTTGTGCTATTTCGTGGTGTTTATTTTCAGTAGGGGGTACAAACACTCCGCCGGGGATTTCCAGATCTGTGGTTAGTCGAGTATGAACTATTGGAAGACGTCTTGAGGAGAGCAGATTGCCGGAGTGGATGGACAAAACTGGTTGTGCAGACCACTCAGGTGCCCCTAGGGACTAATGTCTAAGGGCCAAAAGCAAGGCTAGGCAAGGCATAATGGAATAACTCACCTAATTTTAATAGCATGTCCTACAAAAAGTGTTTTTTGTCCTCAATAATATTATTATCTGAAGTAGAAAAAAAAGTGCTAAAAACGACCTATGCCAATTTCATGGACGGTGACGATAGTGCTTTTTCTTGGAAAGACAAGAAGATTCCCCGCTGTATATGACAGCATCTTGTGGGCATACAGTTAACTCCCTTTTTTGTTAAAAGGTCTTAAGATTATGTTGTGAAATCCCTCCATAGATATTATTGCAGTTATCAGATCGGTGATCTTTAAGAATAAAAAAAAAAAAACCCCAACAGGGAAAGTAGATTCGTGGACTCCTTATCAATGATATTTTATGCATAATACTTCCTCATGTGGTCCTATTATGACGGCTTCCTTACTGTTAGTAATAGTTTCCGAGAGTTAATGTGCGAGGACGAGGACAGAGCTCTTACGAAAAGACTGGAGCTTATTAAGACTAGACCTGCATGTGGGTGTGAATTTCTCCCGCTGGGTAAGACGATAAGAATTACATGTTGTTATGTCTACTCATTCCTCAACATTGTTGAGAGGAACAGAAAATCTTCTTTCTTTTCTTTCGTTCTTTCTTTCTTTCTTTCGTTCTTTCTTTCTTTCTTTCTTTCCGTGTTAATTCTGTTTTCTTTCTATCTTTCTTGCTGTCTTTCTTTATTTATTTATTTCTGTCTCTCGTTCTTTTATTTTGTTTCCGTGACTCATTTTCTGTCAGGAACATTGAAAGACCTTATGTTATATGACATTATTTCTAGTTAAGACATTCTGCCAGATACACCTCATTAAACTTTCCTTTTTTTTTTTTTTCGTGACAGAAATTGTTAGATATCTGTTGTTACCCTATTTTCGTATCATAATGAAAATGTGTCTACAAGAGTATCTATACAATCGAGCTATTCTTAGCAAAACATTCTTTTTTTTTTTTTCAGAAAAGCGCACGGTGTGATGAAATTGGTCAATGTTTTCTTCAGGCAGAACAACACGTTTACAATCTATATGCCGTTTCTTGCTCACATGTTATCGGAAACCTAGGAGTCCATTGGAAGATATGAGAGATGCGTCAGAGAAAATGATCATGACAGGTCCACCCGAAACGAGAACAGAAACTGTGATTCGATTTTTCGAAACGGAAATGTTGTTTTTCTAAACAAGTCTCTGTTTTGTTATCTGGAACTACTGATTCAAGCCATTTCTTTGGACAACAGCGGCTAATCTTTTCACGTTGAATAGTTAAGAATCAAGAGTCAACCCGTGGGCGGTACCCTTGAGAATGTTAAAACTTGGACTTGTGTTGCTCTTTTCCTTACGTTTTCGTATTGTGTATATGTGTGTGCACCCGTGGGTCTCTGTTACATTTACACATGCTGTCAAGAGTCCCTCTGGAATTAAACATATGGCGTAATATTATTGCTACAACATCCTAGACACAATAAGACCCTTAAGGCCTTGAGCCCATAGCAAACATTGACGCTGGCAATGCCAGGAAAGGGCCTAAAGTACCCATGGGCGTTAGGACGTTCTAAAGGGAACACGTCTCGTGGTCATGGGCTTGTTCATCTGCCTATTGATGATTCTGTTGTGGTTTCGAATCCTAAAACCCGCTCCTCGAGTGTCTGCCTCTCAATGAATGTTCCCTAAAAACCATTTTGTTATTGTTGTTGTAGTTGTTGTTGTTCTTGTTGTTGTTGTTGTTGTTGTTGTGGTTGTTGTTTTAAGAAAACTGGCTTTGGACGTCCGCATGTAGTCTTTTAGGATGGCGGTGAAAATAATTCAGGAACAAAGGTGTACAGTGCACAAAACAATGAACACTGTAAAATTGACAAAAGAAATGAAGAGTGGGCGGAGACGCTGCTGTCAGGGCAAACTTTTCAGAAGCTCTTAATGTTTACACAAAACCTTCCTCTGACCAGATTAGAGAGGCGTTTTAAACCGAGATAACCTAACACTTAGGAATGAAGGTCTGTTTTCACACTAAGCGTAAAGAAAAATAAAGAAAGCCTGAAAATCCAAAGCCAAGATCATCTCTTCCCTAAGTGTTGAGGTGAAAAGAGGGGATTGAGAACTATTGTCTTTGCCGTGTTCTCCACAGACATAGAAAGCTGGTGGCACAGTGGATTATCATTTATTCATTCCGCGGTTTGGCTCGACTCGAAAACTAGTTAATTAGGATCTAACAGCAGGAGGTTTCGCTTTGCATTAAAAATAACCTTTGTTCCTTACCGTCTCTCTTCAGGCACTGATTGGGGCGGGGAAGTGGAGAATTGGCGGGGGAGGGGGGGGGAGGCAGGTGAGGAAGAAAGTGGAGAAGAGGGAAAGGGAAGGACAAGGGAGGTGAGAAAATGAAAGCAAATCACATGGAAGCAATAGGCATGGAGCAAAGCGTTGGAGACAGTGAAAGAGCTATCCAAAATCCAATGAAAAGCAATGTTTTTGGGTGGTTAATGCCAGGTAGGTCAGACAGAACATGTACGTCAGGGCTTTCTGGAATGAGATAAAACAATTGTTTGTTTGATTGTTTTGCTTTTACTCAAGAATTGGCTTCCTATGTTTGTTGTTATTTTACTTCTTAGTTTGTTTATTCATTAATGTATTTATTTGTTTTGCTGTAATGAAATATCCATATTTTACTTTAAAGTGTATACTGCATCACTTCTGGATTCTAAAATGTGCGTGATGCATTTTGAAATCGACATGTTTTTAAAAATGATTCTTTTTTCTTAATAATGAAATTTTATATTTCTCTCACCAGGTTATGAATATTTTTACGCTCTTGGTTATCTTAAAATTTGATTAAGGAAGACATTTTCTAATCCATTTTTTTTTTCTTGGATCTGACTGGCGGCTCTTTTTAAACATGGCTATGATGGATACGTTATCAAATCATAGGTCTACTGTTTTAGAAACCGTTACTTCTCTGATACTCCGTTATGATTCCTTTTGTCTGCAACGTGTTCTAGAACAATGATTCGATCCTGTCCAAGGGACAGAATGTCTAATTCAAATCAATTCCCATATTCTATTAATAGAGGATTACACAATACCCAGTACCATTTATGCAATTTCACTTCTCTTATTTAAAAGTTAACCACTCTTTTGTCGTTTCCGATTTATCTAGCTGATATTCCGTCTGAATACATACACAGACATAATTATGTCTACACACTTTAAAATTGGTGTAAAGAGAGATTTTTGTTATTACACAGAATTTTGTTATGGGAATTCCGCCCATAATCGTTCGGCAAAGTAAGGATCCTGTTGCAATCATTTTTCAATCAGGCTGTCACTGCTGTTTTTAATCATTTTCTCAATGATGACAAAATGACTTTGCATTGACTTCCACACAAGAAAGAATGCAGAGAAAAAAAAATCTCGCTGATTCAGTTGTTTTGTTAATTAGATGCAGGTAAAAAGTTTTTTTTAAAAGGAAGAAAACATTTTGACACCTTCCAAGGTGCCTGATGAGCTGTCATAATTATTTCAACTTGCAGAGTGGTGGAAACAAGATGACTGGTCGATTCAATGAATAACAGACCATATGACTCCGATAAACGTAAGCAGAAATCCGACAGAACTGATTTCACTAGTTGAGTGAGGAATTTCCAGACTGTATGAGAGTTTTAGTCCTGAAACGGGTTTTTTTTTTTTTTTTTTGGGGGGGGGGGAGGGGGGGGGGGGGGGGGGGGGGGGGGGGGGGGGGGGGGGGGGGGGGGGGGGGGGGGGGGGGG
>JBCAUA010804307.1:0-14701 GCA_038406235.1 Peronia verruculata
TTGTCCTCTACACCCCATGTACTTTGCAACGGGAAGGAACCTAGATGGATAAAAAAAAAAAAAAAGGTTCATTGCACAGCTGCTTATGTAAATCATGCGGAAGTACATCTTTGTTATGCAGGCTGTAATCGCATTTGGTGATACAGGCTGAACTTGTCACATTGTTTCTTATTGCCGACCGCCATTCGTTTTCTGGCTTTGATATCGTTTCTGAAAGATCGCATTCCAACCGTGAATTATCCCGTGGCTGTGAAGCACAGGTTACAGAATCTCACATGTAAATTGATTAGACAGACAGCTGGCTTCATGGTAGTTTGTATTTCAGACGTGCTAATGGTTGACAGCCGCCGAATGAGGTTATGTGATATCCATTTACGGGGACTGATACGTAGACCTTTACAACCTACGACCCGGGTTCTCTCTGATAAATTTGTCAAATTAGTCACATCCTTATGCATTTATTGTATTCATTGTACTGAAAAATGCTATCTGTTGGGGCTGAATTTATCTTAGGAGGTTTAAATCATTATGTTTGGCAGAAAAATTGTCAGATCAAGTGAGATATTTGCCTTCACAATTTATGAGACATGTCCTGTCAAAAAGACACATTTAAATTTATTAGTTGTGTCTTGTTAAAATATGCTCATTAAGAGCGGAATATATCTTAGAAGTGTAAATGATTAACATTAAAAAAAAAAAGGGGGGGGGGGGCATCCGTTTTCTGGATCCTTATTCGTAAAAAAAAAAAGGGGGGGGGGGGGGAGTTCTTCATGAACACCAACATCTACCATTATGTTGTGGGTAGGGATATAGTAATGTGTAACCGTCTGTCTCATCCTCTCTCTATAACTGTTCCTCTCACTCTCTCTCTCTCTCTCCTTCCTTCTCTCTATCTCTCTCTTTCTCTCCCTCTTTCTATGTCCTGAATATGGCTTGTCGATCTGCTTTGAGACTTTACTATCCCGATACATATTTTGTCTATCATGACAATCATCTGTGTAGTTTGTCACTCCTCATAATGTCTGAGGTGTTACAATAGCTAGAGCCATTATATACTGATCCTGTTTTATTTTCATTCCTGTAGTTCTTCTATCTGTCATTTCTTTCACCGACTTGTCCTCATTTGTTCATACTCTTTTTGTCAGTTGTCGGTTAAGCCCGGGGTATATAAATAGATTATCTGCTCCCACCTGCAGGCGGTGAAGCCCCGTCGTCGGTGGGATGTCTCACATGGAATGCCATTCTTAAGGTTCCACGGCTGACATCTCTTTCTTTTCCCCCCTCCTCCTGTCTTCTGTCCCGCTCTCTTTTGTACCTGATCAGCCTTTTTGACTGCAGACGTATTTTACCTGTTTTGCACAATATTATAACCGTGATTGCGCTCATGTGCCGTTAGACCTCAACACAAACAACACAAACAAACAGTTTTTGGGTGACTTCGTTTGTTATGCTGCCAAAGAAGTTATTATTATTATTATTATTATTATTATAGTTTGGTATCAGTTTGTTTATATTTTGTCAGTGGTTTGTCCAGCTTACGCCATCACACTCTTTGACCGTTGTCTCTGCACTTCTCAGTGTGTTACTTTGTCCACCGTTGTCATTTCTGAGGTATACCCAGGTATCTTTTACAAACCAGTTCGTTTGGTTTCGTGGCCTGATACCTGTGTATTGTTTTCCAGGAAAGAAATGGCTGAGTATTTAGTTTTCAAACGTCACTCCAGCTCCGCTCTGTGTGGGAAAGTCCTGGTATTTCCAGCCGCCAACAGGGTAGATATGTTTTCCAGATGCAGGGACAACTTCTCATTTCACGCCTGTTGTTCACTGAATCCTTTGGTTGGTGAGAAGGTCAGCAGAAGAAATAAAAACCACAAGCAGCCACATAGCTTTACTTACAACTCCTGTCTGTCATCACTTCACCTGGGAGCTGAGGGGTGAAGTAAAGGATACTTTGTACCTGGGTAGGCTCATTTAGTGTCGGTGACACGAGTGTAATGATAACCGCGCTTAGATGCATCATTCCAATACATGTATATAAAATCCCAGTTCACAGGGAACGCGCGTTTAGATGCATCACTCCAAATAACAAAATCCCAGTTCAGAAATGGTGCATACCATTCCGCGACATAAGTATGACCTAGCTGATAAGTCGTGTCTGTTTAGACATTATATCATCATCATTTTATAAAAATGACTTAAAATATAAGACGACTGTCTACCGTCAACTAATCATACACACCAAAAAAGAAGCAAAAAATGAAGAACTTGAAATGACACACATTGAACAAGATGTTATCACTAGCCAAATTTTTAAATCTAGTTAGCTCTTCGTCATGGCAATAAAGAAAACATATAGGCGGATTGCACAGATGCCGTTGTCCTGGCAAAGTATTCAAAATTCCAGATTTCTACCTTCAAAATTATTCTCAACAAACTGAGCCGGCACTTCAAACCAAAGGTGATGCTGATACTACTTTCTTGGGATCAAAAACAGTGCACAATCTGGGAGAATCTAATGATGAACCTCCCATGGAATGCTATCCCGACGTTCACGGCGTGACATCTTGTCTCGCTCGCCCTGCTCCTGTCTTCTGCCTTTCTTCTCTTCTTCTTGACATGTTAACGTATTTTACCCGTTTTTGGCTTAATATAGCCGTGATCGGGCTGATCTGCCGTTAAACCCCAACAAAAACAAACAAACCAACAATAATATTGATTGTTACATTTTCATGCCGGAGAAACAAAATGGGCATGGCGATTTATTGGCCGGCTGTGCTTGCGAGAGAAAAGGGAAATCTGATTTAAAGCAGACAGTTCTGCTGTATGAGTAAACAGTGGGTGTGTTCATGTATATTACATCCATATTTTTCCTGTTGGTGTGTATGAAAAAAAAAAAAAATGCATCGGGTTTATCGGGCGGGATACGTCGACGATAACGTAGCAAATGAATTTGCAAAAAGATATATAGATGAAAACTTCGTAGATAAATTACTCAAAGGTATTATTATGCAGATGATATCGCTGTAGATGAATTCGCTAATAGATAATGAGATGATATTTAAAATTTAACAGATGACTTTGCCAAAGGATTTATATGTGAGAATTTCGTCAATGAATTGCGAATTTCTAAAAAATATATATCATATAGATGAGATGGACTAGAGAAACAGATGCTGTGTGGAAATATCCAGGGGAAGAGAAGCAAAGGACGGCCACAAATGAAATATATTGACAGCCTTAATAGATACGCGCCATCAAGAATGAAATGTACATGCAGTGTTCTAATCCTTGTAAATATTTGGAGAATCGTGTTTCTCTCTCTCTCTCTCTCTCTCTCTCCCCTCCCTCCCCTGTTATTATGTTCCTCTCTTATTCCACTATTTTGTTGTTGTTGTTGATGATGTAATATGACAGAACGCGATTTGAATCTATTGTGTATTTAGGATGTGGTCTATTTTTATTCGTTTGTTTTTTCGAGATGAATTCAGTTTATTCCCTCAAGTGAAAGGGGTCCCGTGCGTCCGACTGCCTGGATATTTCTCCTTCGCAATTACCTATTTCAAAATCTGCAACATTCCCAAGAACATGCTGAATAAGCTACACCAAAGTCCGCCATATCACAGACGAGACCTTTCTCGCACGAAAGGGCTTAGCTTTGAAAGAGTCGGTGGTGAAAGGCCATCATGCTCTCAGTGAGAAAGCGGATTAGGGCCGTACTTTGCCGTGTGTATATATCTTCATTGCGTGATAACCTCACGTTAGTTCCAGGATCATATTTCGTGACGCCGGCGAATCAAAGTAAAATGCTCAAGACCTAGGCCAGATTTTATCTTAAAATGGAAGCTTGTACCAAAGGCTCGGACCAAAATGCAAGCACAATAAGTATCTGGCCATGTTTACCATAAAACAGGGCGGATGACATATTATAGTGTTGCCTTTCACTTCCAAAATTTCTTTTATTAACTCCAGCAAAATGTTCCTTGATACATTGCCTTGATAATAACAAACGGCATGTTTACGGATATTCTGCCTGATAACTTCCCGCTACACTGTTTGATTATTCCATTTGTAATTTATACACATCTTGTAATATATATTTTAACTCAAGAGCAAGGTGCAATTTCACCGTTATGGTGCCGATGCGCCGCTTTATGCGTTCTCTCTTTCTCTCTATCTCTCTATCTATCTATCTGTCTGTCTGTCTGTCTGTCTGTCTGTCTCTCTTTCTCTCTTTATATATATATATATATATCCCTCTCCCACACACACAAACAAACAAACTGCCTCTCCAGGTCTGGAGGAGGAAGGTGTGTGAAGGGTCACTCTCAAGAGGAACATCAGCAGTCGTTGTGGAGGTCAGAGCGCTTGGCCTGGATACACGAAAAAAATAAGGTTAATTAACGACTAGTCCATCCGTTTTCGATGCCTTTTCGGCCCGACCCGGTTAGCTTGTGATGACCCACACAATTCTGTCAGGCTGACCTCGTACATCGGTGTTAATTTCGTTTTCTGCCCTTCAGACATGCCGGGCCTGTAATTGATAGCGGAGAATACTACATGTAGAGCTCAATACCAGCCTCGGCTCTGGGATCTAGATCTTTAAGCCTTATTCCAGTTAGTTGTGTTGTGTTGGGGTTTAACGACACATCAGCACGATTACGGCCATGTTGTGTCAAACACGGTAAGATAGGTTTACAAGTCAAGAAGAAGAAAGGAAAGAAAGCGGGTCAGAAGACAGGAGCAAGGAGAGAGAGAGAAGAGATGTCTTCCCTGGAATGTCGAGGACATGGAAGACACCCCACCGATGGCGGGCTTACATCGCCTGTAGATGGGAGCAGAGAACCTACTTGTAAACCCCGGGTCCCCGTAAGGGGGGGGGGGGGCTATTCCAATGAGACAGACATTGAAAATCTTTGCTAATTTCTAACACTGCGACTCAAGATATTCTATAACACTGCTCTGTCAGGAAAACAAGACTTTAATCGCGTGTCGTTAAATACTGCTATACTTTAGACCAGTGATCCCCAACTCCCAGGCCGCGGACCGGTACCGGGCCTCACAAGAAATATTTAATTATTTCCATTTTATTTACTATCTGTAACAATTTTTTTATTTTCGTTTTATTATTATGCTGCTTGTCACGCGAACCACGGTGACAGAAATCTATTTTATTCAAGACATAAAATGTTTTAACCACACTTACAGATAGACGTACGGACGTATCCACTTAGCACTATCTACCCACCCCCGCCCCTCCGGGGCGCGTTAAAATTGTCAATCGTTGAATGGTCCGCGGTGACAATAAGGTCGGGGACCACTGCTTTAGACAATCAGTTTGCCAGCCATCAATGGTGTTAAACTATCGAGGTAAGCTACGGTAGGAATATTGCTGTATTAATGAGACATGCTATAATTAGTAGTCGCGAATACTGCTATAGTATTAGTAGCGAGATATATTAAAATTACTTGCCGTGAATACTGCTTCATTAGTGAGACATGCTATAGTTTGCCAGCTGGCAATATGCTTTATTAGTGAAAGATGCTATATATACTAGTCACGGATGCTGCTTTATTAGCGATGTGATTATGTTATAATTACTAGCGGCGACTACTGCTGTATTAGCGAGACATGCTGTAGTTTGCTAGTCTGGAATACTGATGTTTTAGTGAGACACTTTATTTACTAGTCACGGATACTGCCATATTATTGAGACATGCTGTAATTACTAGCCGCGAATACTGCTATATTAGTGAGACATGCTATAGTTTGCTATCTGGAATACTGCTGTGTTATTGAGACATGCTGTAATTACCAGTCGCGAAGACTGCTATACTAGCGAGACATATTATATTTGCTAGTCTCAAATACTGTTATATTAATGGAGACATACTAATCGATCTTTATGCCACTCATCCTGACCCAGTCTTAGACCTTTAGACAACCCATCTAAGCTCGTCCAAGATCTTTATGCCAATCATCTAAGCTCATTCATAAATCTTTGTATCATCCATCTAAGCTCATTCATAGATCTTTACACCACACAGCGAGCTAAGCCCTATCGTAGACGTTTATGCCACCCATCCAAGCTGAAGACATAGACTTTTATTTTCATTCATCTAAGCTCATTCATGGATCTTTGTATCATCCATCTATAATCATTCATAAATCTTTATGCCACCCAGCTAGGCTCAATGCTAGACTTTTATGCCACCCATCTAAGCTCTTTATGCCATCTATTTAAGCTCTTTCCTAGATCTTTACACCACCCATGTAG
This sequence comes from Peronia verruculata, assembly GCA_038406235.1. Classification (NCBI taxonomy): domain Eukaryota; kingdom Metazoa; phylum Mollusca; class Gastropoda; order Systellommatophora; family Onchidiidae; genus Peronia; species Peronia verruculata. Next base: position 6,276 of record JBCAUA010804307.1, read on the forward strand.
GCTCAGTCCTAGGCCTTTATGCCACCCAGACAGACAAATTAAACATGGAAAATGGGGAGGATATAGACCATTTTCTCTGCCGGTGCCGCTATCTGTTGCCTCTTTGAGAGAAAGCACAGACATGCACGGATATACCCCAGGGCTTTCTGCTTTTGCCAGCGTCGTTTGCATATAAACACGTCCATGTTTAATGTCTTCCTCCCCGTGGTCTGACATTATCGCCCGGGAGAGAAGGCTGGGGTTGTCGGCTTTACAACTGACTGGCTCTGCCGGGCCATTCCCTCAGCACAGCTGGGAATCGATTCGTGATCGAATACACTCCGTGGGCGATTACGATAATCACGGATGTCAAACTTCCTACTTTCACTTCCCTCTCACCTATCCATTGGTTTCATCCGATGTCGTTTAGGGACTCATGTGTAAATGAGATCACCAAATTCTCCAATTGAGTCCAATCCTTTCTGCCCTCCATTGCTGTAGGATTTCTACTATGGAAAGAAAAATAAATAAACTTTTCGGGGGCATCAACAACTTATTGGACTGGTTTCTAATATTTCAGCTTTAACGATAGTGATGCTTCAGATTCTATATTTGCTGCAAAGATGTGACAGAAGAACAGGATGCAATATTTTTTTTTTACCAAACAAACTGACGTTTTTGAATAACGAGCCAGGAAATATGTCTGCCGTTCAGATTCCTTCTTTTCACTTTGTTCTCAAAAGAGTTTTTAAACGCTAAACCAACCAACCAACCAACCAACCAACCAACCAACCAACCAACCAACCAACCAACCAAACCAACTCACCAACCAACCGACCGACCAACCGACCGACCGACGGCCGACCGACCGACCGACCGACCGACCGACCGACCGACCAACCCAAACTCAACCCACCAACCAACCAACCAAGAAATATATATTTCTTCCTTAAATGAAAAACCCCAGGCCTTTTTTTTTTTTTTTATTCTCCCCAGCTTAGTTCTAAAGTATCCTAGAAATTCCGTCATGTGTATGTAGTTGATACAGTTCGTTCACATGAAAGCCATTTTTCAAAGAGATAGCTTCCATTAGGGAAATCTTTTCCAAACAGGTAGGTCATACTGACACGGATCCTCTCGTCCCGAACTAGCCCCACACGCTAATTATTGCGGGCTGAAGCCTTGGATAAACTATTTTTCTCAACATTGTATAATTAGAGAGTGTCTGGCACAGAAGGGCCCATTTCGCGGGGAATAGCTTTACAGGAGAGGTTAAAATTTGTTTACTGGGCTTTGAAGAACAAGTATGACCCAAGGAGCTTATACTATAGTACCTTAAGCTCCTTGGTATGACTTTACAAAAAGGAGAGAGAAAAAAAAAAAAAAAACTGTCCGTAATTCTAAGACGTTTGAAAAGCAGTAGTTTAGATTGTAAGCTTATTATGAACCACATTGTCATCAAAGCATTTTGAAATTGACCGCTTAGTGCAGCCACGATTGTCAAAGTTACAATTATTTTGTACAACATGACAATTTTTTGTACAGCGAGCTGTTGATGAGTTTGGTGAAATAGAACAGGACTTGGCCTCGTTGTGCCATTATCAGGACAGCCGATTAGGTTGTTTTGTTCCCAATGACTGAAACTATTACGATATGTACGATAACAAGTCATTGAGATGCATTCACATATTCTTTTCAACATTGTTCAAAGTTTGACATTCTGACGAGAGTTTGGACTCGGCCTCTTTGCGCCCGCAACAAATAAATAAATAATAGATCAATCGATAAATAAATAGATAACGAGATAACGAGATAGCTGTTTGACTGACTGATTAGCTGATTGGCTGGCAGAATAGATCGGTCAGTCAGCCATTCAGTTGATCAGTCGGTCGATAAATAATGAAATAAATCAACAAGTCATTCTTTTTTTTTAAATCATCATTCAGCCACGATCAGGCTGTGTTATTCGAGTATAATTCAACTGCATTGCCAAGGTTCAGGATTCAGGCTGAGTAACTTTATTTTTAAAAGCAATACTGTATGGATATTGGTCGAGTAACTCGGCCGTGGTGCGTGGTATCTGTAGTAGGTCTAAACGTAAAAATCCATACCAGAGAGGTTTTTTTTTTTTTTTTCATTCTAGTTACTTGTTTTTCTGACAAGCTGGTTGGGTTGTTTATATCTTCATGTACAGCTTATTTTGTGCTGAGGCACAGCCAGGCGTCCCCATCGCCTGTTGTTGTTTACCATGATTGAGTATTCTACTGTGTGGCAATAGCCACCATCAATATGTCATTCACTCCTGAATCGGTTCTCTCTTCATGTCGTATACTGTCATAAAATTAATGACCAGCTGTGGTGGACTCGTTTGTTTTCTCATGGTAAGAAAAACATTCTTAAGGATCCTACTACTGTAAACAGCTTGCCTTGTCCAAAGGTCAGCCCGAACAAGATGACCACAGCGCTATCAACTGTCAGTAGTGGACACTGACTCGGGCATAGGTGCCCCTGCTGTCACCTTTGCCTTGAACATTCTTTCAGATTACTAGATATAGTTTAACCATCTGACTGCCACGACTCACATTACCTGCATCGGATTAGCCCGTGTCAACTTTGAAAGTCTGATGTTGCTGCTGCTATGAATACTGTACTGTAGGATTTTGGTTCGTCTGATTTAAATGCATAATCTGTTCTTATCCCCAGTCTCCTTAATGGACGTTCTCATTGTCCGGGTAGTCAAAGGAGTTACTTATATTATGGTTGAAAATGGTTTTGATATTGGTGCGGTCCACTGAAATTTAGAGTCGATTCGCTCAAAGCGGATTCGTGCTTGAAGTCGAGTCTTATTGAAAATCATATTACATGTATATTCCTCTTCAAGTCTGTGTATTGGTTTATGCCAGCATTGTTTGAAGTCATTCATTGTTTTTCGTTCCGAGGGGGTAGATTTAACCCAGGCTGGATTGCATGTTCATTCACAATACAAGACGATTTTCCTTCGACTGGGACAGGCACTAGCCCTGAGACAGGCAGTAGCCCGATGTGTAAGGATTTAAACCCTCTCCATCTTATAATCTCTTTATAGCAAACGTTCTAATAATTTGGACAGTCCTGGGATAAGCTTACATTTTGCATGAAAATGATGTATACAGACGTATAGAATACAATTTTTGTTGGACTAAGAGGGGCAAAAGCCTGATGCAAGGATTATTTTATACAGGCTCTTTGCAAGGATTATTTTTTACGGCTGCTTTTAGTATCCATGAAAGAAGTTCTAATAACCGAGGCAATCTAACGAATAACGCGTTTTGCTTTCACGATGATTTTAATAGAATGAAATTTAAGTGGGCTATATTTGTGCCTCTCGCTTATTCTGTTAACTAACTGTCATTCTTAGCCCGCTAGATGCTATAAATATTTCCATTTGTGCTATCTATAGCTTCTAATTTATATTGATAAAGGGCGCCAGATTATCACTCCACACTCACATCTCCTCGCAATCACCGCAATGAATGATGGCTTTAGGGGACCAAAAATAGCCCATGGTAGCACCATCTCAGCCAGATTGTGGAATTAGGAAAAGAGACAATAACAATGTAGTAGTCTGCGCTTTGCTATTATGGGACTTTCTCTCGAATTCATTGGGGATCTCAATTCGCGACTCGTACTCGAATCCAGTATCCGGACCGTCATTTATATCAGACACAGTTACATCCCAGACTCAGATAGGGGATCTCATTTACGCCAGCTTAATTTCCCCCTAGGTTTCAATTTGTGTTTTATCATCGGCGATTTGTAGCGCGGCTGGTGTGTGTGTGTGTGGTTTTTTTTTTTTTTTTGGTTCACTTTAGAGCAGCACACGACTTACCATCGTGCAGGGGTTAACCGTGCCTTGTAACATGTGGGCGACGATAGCGCGAGTGTGTGACCTGAGCATTCCATACACCTGAGTGTAACCGGTTTCGAGACGGACTGGTGTGGATCTAGTCTACTTGCGCTGCAGCAGTACAGTGTTGATCAGCACAGCAAACACGCAAGTTGTGTCTGTACGATTGTTCAGTGCCGGATATTCATCAACATTAATACAACGTGCAACAACTGCCACTGTATTTCGAAGGAGACCAAGGTGTAGCCTATGTGTTTAACACATTGAATTCAATGCACACCACCATTTCGGTGTTGTTAGGCTCGGTGAAGACGGCCGTAAACGAATCGGCAGAGGCTTCTCTGCCTGGTGGATTTGTGGTGTAGCTTTCAAGTGTCAGACTATTGCCTCTGGAGTGGAAATGTGCGAAACTAAAGTGCTGACCTCTTGCCCTGTCGGATTTACGCTCTCTTTACACTGTGCTCGGGGTGAAAGTAAAAAAAAAAGCCTCAAAAACTTTTTATTCTAAAAGCTTTTGGATTTGTCAGCGCCGAGCAAGAAACTTAAGAAATTCAGCGAAATCTTTTTTGTTACGAACACTTTACTGTGAACTCTTACCTGCACTTTTTTTTTTTTTTTCACCTCAAACATTAGCTTGTTTTTCTGATATCTCGCTATTCTTTCCTTAGAGCTTCGAAGGATCGGCACAGTTAACTCTAACAGTAGGGCGCAATAGTTATTTATTCATATATTCATAGTCATGGGTAAATGCAGTTATTGCAGTAAGAACCACACAGAGCTGACTTTAATTTTGTTGGCACATAGGTCTAGATCTAGGGGGTATTTGCAAACAATGGTATTTTTATCGTGGCTTTCTGGAGCATGACGGACAGGCGCCTTGTTTGTTCGTAAGATGTGTTCAGCTGCTATGCCTGAAACTTGGCCCGTGTCAGTTGTTTTTGTTGCGGTCTTCGATTTGACTCCACGCTTTAGGCGCGGACTCTCGTGATCTCTACTCTTGCATTACATTTGTGAGTGTGTAGCCTAGCGTGAGAGTACAGCTGTGTACGGCTTCTTAACTGTTCTTAACAGGTTTCCCCTCCGTTCTCCGCTAAGTCGTCTCGACACACGATGTATGCATGACCAGGTTATATTTAGCCTGATCTCCCGAAGCGGTTGGAACACCCCCACATCAGGCGGGAGCCCTCGAGCCGTGGTGTGTGTGTTCATCACGAGAGCCAAAACTCAAGGATTTACTATTTCTAGGCGTATCACTTGTTGCTTCACCAGCTTGTGCGTATGTGATCGACTATTTGCTATTGGTCTTGTGCCACCGAAGGACTAATTAATTCCTTTATCGAAAAATTCAGTCGTGATATTCTAGCCTATACATTATTCAGGTATGGATGTATTGCTGGTGCGTCTGTGATAACATCGAGTTTTAGTGAATCCATTCAGACAAGATCATTCAACTTACATTCGTTCTCTTTTTCACTTGTGAACGGTCGAGTTGTTTACCATGGCCCTTTTTCGTGCTATGTTTGACTCACAGTCATGCCAAGTCAGACGTGTAGTTCTCCAAGTACAGCACTGTTGTGTTCGGTAGCGAGCAGCACACTGCGCTCTCAACTTTCGTTGATATTAAATTGGAATGGCGGTTTGGCATGGGAAGATACTGCTCTCGCCACTAGCATTCTTGGCTTCTTCCTCGTGTTCTTTTAAAAAAATAAATAAACAAACAAATAAATAAAAACAGTTTTCAATTACTTCATGCCAAGGCGATGCCATTTGCCGGAGAAAACACCTAGAATTACTTTTCAAGAGGAAAAGAATTGTGTAGGCTATGTCGAGCGTTTTCAGTTTTGAAAAACTGATAATGCCATAGTCATAGGTTAGAAGAGTTGGATTGGATAGTAGAACTTGGAGCAGTTGTGAGTCTGTTCATTTCAGTTGTTTGACTTTTCATTCATGATTTTTTTGGGCGATTCTTAGAATCAACTGAAGACGTGATGTTTGAGAGGGGAGGGGGAAGGGCCTTGTTTTTATCAGACGTTGGTTTGTGAAGCGTTCTACTCAATTAACAAAGGGCCAGCTGATTGGGCATTTAAGGTTTTCCAGTTAGTGAGAGAGAAATTTAATGAGCAAACTCTTTGGAACAAAGTGGAACAGCAAAGGCTTTGCAAATTGTAATATGGAACAGCTTTCCCTCTCCAATACAATAATATCTGGAGATGTTTTCAACCACTGTGTAGATTCTCTGTAAGAGGGTACAGTTTCACTGTTTTAGTGCAAATATCAACAGGTGACAAGTGCCTTTCTCTGGCCGCATGGTGTCTGGTTTGTCCTGTTCCAAAAGTCCAGCTGATAAGTCTTTCACGTGCTCTTGATGGGCCGTGTAATGAAAACGTATTGATTTATTTGGTCATCTCACCACGATACCATGGTCATTCTGTCAGATCCTTGCCCCTCGGCACGACGCTGGTGGTTGTCCCAGTTCCCTTATCATCAGTCGCTGATAATTTATTGTTATTTGCCCGCAGGTTCATGTCTTTACTGTTATTAGATCTGTGAAGTTACAATCGACAGTGGAAATTGAACGCAAAAAGTGTGATAGATTTAGTAGCATTCCAAAAGGCTCAAAAGAAATAGATTTATCAAAATAAATAAGCAGACTGGCAAATCTATGAATTTATGAAAAGGCGTATTTTTTTGAAATTTTTGTTTGTTTGTTGTTATTCAAAGTTTCTAGCGCTTATAGTATTTATGCATTGAAGTTTAACTCATCTGTGTGTTGTTCCTAGAGGCAATGCAATTGCTAATCTGAACCCGTGCTTCGTGTATATAGTGTGGAGTATTGGCACAGGAACAGAGAGCGGTTGTTGGTACCGAGGGGGTCAGTCATCGGTACAAAGGTAGACAGTGTGTGGGCTGACGCCAGTAGGAACAATAGACCCACCATTCTTCCAACACATTCTCCTTCGACTCAACTCAAAAGTGAACGACCTCGTATGTAGCTGAGTCTTGAGGCACGAGACCTACCGTTGTGTAGTTCCCGAGCATGTTTTCGAGGTCAAACTTCTGGAGAAATGAACGGAGTCGGAATAACTGGCAGAGGTAAAAGGGCTACGGAGCCGGTGTGAGCACACGGGTGCCCAGCCACGAAAGCACATTTTATGACACGGTCTAGCACTCCACGTCGACGGATGCTGCACTGCTGGCATCGGTGAGAGTAGGAACTAATATATATATTAGAGAATCACAAAATATAAGAGGAGAAAACCGTGCTTGTTTGTTGTCCCATCGTCTGATCTCTGGGCTAAGGCATGGGAGACAGCGCTGAACCGGATCTTGTGTGGATCAGAACAATATGAACTTTCCCAGGATATCGGCAGGATGGGACTTGGGAGAAAGTGTGGAGGAGACTACCATATCCCATTCCTAAACAAGCAGAAAGAGGGTAAGGAAGTGAAAGTTGCAATAGGATGAATCTTTACACGCAATTTTGTCGATCTGTGGCTCGAAAGAAATACATACCTGCCATGAAATTTATTACAGTTTTATGCACAAATTGACGGTTTCGATAGACCCGTAACTCAATCTTCGATACATCATTTTTAGAAATTGAGTGCCATAAGATCGACATCCACTGATACGAATTTACAAATTACATTCAGTTTTATCTTACCATCTCCAGTTTCACTGTACTTAAATTACAGATGAAATTTATGACCCTTGGGTCACCAGTGTGAGTTTCATAACAGTCAATAACTAGATATATTAATTGCTGAAAAAAGACACCACTGCTAAGGCTAGTGACAATTTTATTACAACAGTATCGTGTTATGGTTGCTTCAGCATGGCTGATCGATTGCTCTTGGATCAGGAGAATGTGACACTGCTTATGAATGTGAAGGGAGTCAAAGTGAATCAGTGTTTTGGGTTTCTCTGGCATGCTTCTGTACACACTAAAATACACTAAAGTATTTTTGTTAGTCATACACATTACATCAAATTAAAGTACACACCCATGCATAGCCGTACTTAAAACCGAAAGTACATGGTCTTTCATTTTCCAGTTGAACTCTGGAAGACAGTACGTGTACATGTATATTCATTTATGCAGTGATTCTAAAAATACACCATATCGCTTGCTTGAAACCTAGTTTTCCTATCGAGTACTTCAATCTTTCGCTCTGATAGTTTGAATGCCGTTTATCAACACAAGCATCTCCCTTACTCATTTATATATGCGCAGTAGATCCGGGATGACAGAAGTGTTGTTTCAAACTGTCAAACGGCCCGTGTGGCTTAGGCTACTTTTGATCAAAACAAGATGAACAGTCGTCTGTAATAAAATACCAGTTTTACCATCTCTTGTAGTCGACTTTCTACGCTCTCGGGAGGAATTAATCTCAATGCACACTAAAGCAATTTCACGGAAGTGATTTTTTTTTTTTTTTTACATCTCGGTGTTTGTATTGATCTTTCAATGATGTTTAATAATCTTATTGCCCTGACGAAGAGTCAAGTAGACTCGAAAATTTGGCATATTTTACCATCGCTATCAAGTTCTTTATAGATT